>CM031238.1:280960732-280995732 GCA_018340775.1 Taxus wallichiana var. yunnanensis
ATGACAACAGAAACATGATAAAAAGTTATATTATACTAATAAATCCCCATAGAGAAGGGTGGAGTGAACAAAGCATACTTAGAGGAAATAATTTATTTTAATAAAAAAATCTCATATTAAGTAAAATTATAGATTGATTCAATTTTTAAAAATAGAGAGCATGACTAAATAAATCAATAATTCCATGTGAGTCACATGAAATCAATACTTATTCTCTCGAAACCTAATTCTACATTAACATTTTGCAAAAAATATAAATAATGATAATTGAATTTTGAAGTATAATATAAGTATTCCCTCCCTTATCCTCACACTATGTCAAACAAAGTAAATACTTGAATTATACAAGTTTGACTAATAATACTTTTAAAATATTATAAATTCTTCATATTTACAAATATAATATAGTTCAATTGTAATCAATATCACCTTAAATGTATTATTACACCCTCTATATAAAAAATTCAAATTTGGACCCTACTCTACTAATATATGAATCTATGATAACATGGAAATAATCAAAATAGTTGAAATCCTTAAAAAGATTACAAAATAAAGATTTAGGAAGAAGTGCATCTTAATCATCATTTTTAAAATTTATCCTTCACCGAAGATGAGCAAGGCCAGTCATTCAACTTCCATTAAATTTTAACACTCGATATTTTAGGGTAATAAAAATTCGTATATACAGTGGTGAGAGAGACTGACGCGATTCCAAAGAGGGTGTTTGTAATCACATTCGGGTAAGTTTTTCATGCAACACGAGTGATCCAGTCTTAATCATTATTTGACAGAACGCAATTAAATCCGACAGCTATTGAGTAGACATGGATTCCATTAGCTTTTGGGTTGTCTCTCTTTATTCATCTTCACGTTTTTGATATACGAAGTTGAGTTCCTCACAGTGGCTCCCATTTGCTTCAGCCCTTTCTCCTCTTCTTTACCCAGTACAATCCCCATATTCAGTAAGGGAAAATAAATATCCAGTAATAGAAAACACATATGTACATGTTATTAATGCTAGCATAATCAACAACGCTCCAGGATCTTCTTCATATGTCAGCTTAGATATAGAAAAGCTCCTCACAATCACTCTTGTTTTTCGTCTTCTTTTCCATTTCGCCCGCTATACATTCTTCGCTGCAGGGCGAGAGAGATTTCTGATACACAACTACCGCCTTCACAAATTCCTGTTAAAAAGGAGCAAGTCTGTATTGACAAACTCGAGCGACAATTTTTATATAATAAACCTTGTACAACAGCGAAATAATTACCAGATAAGCCATTGGGTAGTCCGTTCATTGGTGGCAGGTATATGCGTGCCCACACCCCAACCTCCTCCTCAAACACAGTCAAATTCCACGCTGGCAGTTGCTCGAAACGTACCGGCAACTTACGCTCAGCGTTGCAGGACACTTCATTTATCGTGAAGAGTCGCTATGATTTTGTATAGCTGGATACTCCAATATTCTTTCATTACATAATTGATTTTCTTAATCTTTGTTGGTTGATATTTTGTTGACGTGTTATGTTTGAGCTGGTGCCTGGTTTGGTCGTGTTTTTGGTTCCTTTCCAACAGCCTTTTTGATGGGCCATGTATTTGTGACAGGGCATCATGTGATTGCTAAAGAATTCAGATCGTTTTCGCATTTCCCCTTTTTAAAATCAAAATGCTGGATATGGCTCAAAAACATGTTTATTACATCTTGTTGCAGCAGCAGCAGCAGCAAGGATAAGTTCCAAATCAATGAATTCTGAATTTTGCAGTTCTTGTAGCACTGTTGCCCCAATACCAAACTCTTCAAACCTGTACAAGCTGAGAACAAAAGAAATTTTAGCATATAGTTAAAACTAGCTTCGGAAATAAAGAAAATAAACACCATGCAGACTGATAATTTTCATGAATAACAAGGATATTGATATATTTTTAAGAAAAAAATCTGGGGCAACTCTCTGGTTGTGGTCATGGCAATAGGGGTCTGTATAGATTGCATAATTGTTGACCCTATAAGCTAATAACGCATATTTTCAAACCAAGGTATGACCCATTTAACTGGTTGAGCTTTAACCACCCTACAACTGTCCGCCGCGGGCGTTACCCTTATGGGAAAGGCCCTTCCAGACTTTTCGATGGATCGTGTGTTAAATTTGACGGTTTGATGGCCGTCTGGACGTTTGTGTTTTTTCTGCCTATTTTTAACAATTGCTTTTTGGTGCATGTTGTATGCGGGGGCTATTTTTAACAGTTGCTTTTGCGGGGGCTATTTTTAACAGTGCTTTTTCATGCATGCTGGCTTTTGGGAAAAATTGCGACTCATGAGCGATTGAGTTGCATGCTTTGGATGGACACTTTTGGAAAAAATCACTAATGGTACTTTATTAGGGTTATAGATTTATCTTCATTTCTGTGTGTCTACGGTGAATGACGGGGACTTAACGAAGTTCTTGTCTGTTATTGTTTTAGCATTGCATGTCATAATTGTGCATGGTGGCATGCTTGCTTTGCCCATGACTGCAATAGAGAAGAAAATGAGCATGCGTCTAAATACCAGTTCATTGGCTTAGCGTAGGAAGGTGTGACGACCGGCTCGGATACCAATGAGGTATGAGGTATGAGCCCATCTCTATTTTTTAGTGAAATCCATTAGTTTGATAAATTCTCTTAGAATTGTGCCTATCACTTCAAATATCTTCTAATTACAAAATTCGAGAGGGATTATAAGCTTTCCCAATCCAGGAATTTTATCAGATCCTCTTCAGAAGGGTTGGAACCAACATTTTAATACCTTACTAATAAGCTTGTATTGTTAAAGGATCCTTTTTAAAGATCTCGTCCTTGTTTGTTAGACTGATTAACACAACCATACAATATTCTTTTGTGCACAAAATTAGTTGAATCTTGTGTTTTGGTTGCCTTTGTTGGGCTACACATATTTCAAGTGTCATTTTTGAAGGTCATGCCTTAAGAAATCTGAAATTAATGCATGGGAGCTCAGATAATAAACATCCAAGGCCATAGTCATGGGATTGATACTAAGTATAACAATATGGTTTATATCAGGGCTTGACAGGCATGCCTATATTTATTTTGGAGGAGTGTCTGATACTGCCTTTTCTCTTTTGCAGCTTTGCATAATAATTATAATATCTGTTGACGAATCACCTTAAAGTTTTAATCTGTAATGGTTTCTCTAAAGGATGGGTTTATGGGGTGTGTGGACCCTCTTACAAGTTCTCCATTGAATGCAGAGGCAAACTGATAAGGACATGATTTTGTCATAGGGATTTTCTGTTTAGCTTTAGATGTCCTATTTAGGACAATATTTTCCTTAGTTTGTGCTTAAAGCTCAAAGACTCGTAAAGATTTCCAAGTTACTCTTATGCTTAAGGAAACAATTGTATTACTTATTTGTGTCTACTGCAATGAAAAGTATTGTGGCATTTGTGTTTGAAATCTTTTGTAAATGGGGAAGGTGATATATAAGTGAACATACTAGGTTAAAGGAAATTTCCTCATCTCTTGGTTTAGTTTGGTGGGTGTCCATTGTCCAGTCAAAGACAAAAGAAGCAACAATCCATCCTCCACCTCTAAATCCCTTCAGTTTCGTTTCACTTTCAAATTCAGGTACCTTTCCTGTCATATCTTTTTCTCCTCTCTCCCCACCTCCTTTGACTATTTTTATCTCCGAGTACAAACTATATTTAGCCATTTTTCATGCTTTTATTCATCAAAATCTTATACCCATTTGGCCAATTTGTTGCAAGCCTAGCAAGTGGGTTGTTAGTTGTTACTGTGTTGCAGGATCAAGAAGAGATTCCAAGGATCTATAGATCTTGGAGAAAGAGTCACAATGGTTGCAGGAAAAGGTGCCAAAGGCCTTATCACAGGAAAATCCTCCACCCCTGCTTCTACCTCTGCTTTTGCCGCTAATAATAATAAAAATCTAATAGTAATAATGACAAGGTTGATAAGAAGAAGCCCATCTCTTGCTCATCTCGTGTAGGCCTCCATGTTTGTACTTGTTTTTCACTGCTTGTCATGTTCCTGGTTGATCATTTTTCACATATATTTAGTGTATGCATGCATGGGTCAATAATTCTTGCTTCAAGGACCCATCTTTTTCTCCCTAGTGTCTGCAGAAAATTATTTGTCATTTGTAAGCCTTTCTTGGTTCATTGCTTAGCCTTGTAGGCTTCCACCAATGGGTCGTACTTGTTTGAAATGCTTGTGTCATTAGGCCATGAAACCACTATTTTTTCATGGTGGAGGGACTATGTTCAGGCAGTTATTCCCGACACCCATGAAAGGGTGGTGCCTCTTTTTATGTGGGAAATGATTACCTTTCTCATAAACAAGAAAAAGCTTTTTCTTTTCAAGGCATTTAAGGCTTAGACTTGTCCTTTCTGGACATGAAGAAGTGTTTTAAATACAAACACTCTGCATAAACCAGGTCTTTATATATTTAGTTGTTTTAGTTGCCTGCATGTATACATGAATCTAAGTGTGGTGGTAACAACCTCTCTAGCCTGTACTATATCTCCTTCTCAGTCAAGTCTTTTTGACCGGGCACATTTCCTATATGGTTCTACTTCCTGCCACCCTGATGACAATGATTGCTTTTAACCATTGGGATTACATATTGTAATTAACTATCCAAAGCGGTATCAAATGTATTTATGTATAGTGTCAAAAAAATTGGCCACAAAAAGCTACCACTCATGATATAAAATCTGCAAATGTACAAAAGTCTTCATGTATTCATGTCTAGTTCAAATAAAATAGTTCGCAAAATGCTACCACTCATGATATAAGATTTTCATATATATGTGTACGAACTTGTAACAAATTTGAAATTTGAAATAGAAAATTTAAATGTAATGCTTCATCTATATTCCTACACTTCCAAAATCAATCACATCCCTTATCAACATCAACTACAAAAATAATAACTATCCCTCTAAATCAAATAACATATACAGTTCGGTGTTCACATAGCATTGTGCACATACGATTGCTAGTATTAAAAATAAAAATAATATACTGTTTTTCCAAAGGGAAAATATATATTTTATTTTGATTGTGACTGGAAGTAATAATCTATTCATTATAGATTTTTATGCTCTAGGGTTCTTTGAATTGTGAAAGAAACTAAGGACTAGAACTAATAATATAACCTCATGTATAACTTGTTTTCCAATGACAATGCCTTGAAAGGATGAAATACTAATCGTTTGAGCAGAGCCAAGACCAACTAGGAAACCCCTTCTTGCATGTTTTTTTAAGTTATAGAGGAGGCAATTGATTTTTTAGTCTACAATTTGATGTTTGAATGAAAATCTGACGTTTTTCAAGGCTTTCTATTTATGAGTTTTCACAGTATTCATGTCAATTTACATATTAAAAAATTGTGATTGTTAATGGTACTTATTTGCCCTCCCTGACAAGTACAATACTGTTCTAGCAATTGGTCTATAGCAGTACCGCCCAGAGTTGTTCTTGCCTTATTTTATAAAAAAATTCTGACATTTTTAATTTTGTGTAATAACTGCATATTGCATGGGAGGATTCTTTCGGCATTGGTTAACAGTTGGCACTTTTGTTGTATTTTTGCAGGTAGTAGATGTAGCATAAGATTTTTTTAAAGTTGAAAGAAGATTTGGAATGTCACATTTGTGTTATAATGTAAATTATAAGAGTTGTAAGGTTTGCATCTCTCATTAACACTTTTAGTTTTCTGTTGTAGGCAAAAAAATCCTCAGTTTTCAGAAACATGTTTGAAACAGATGAATGTAAGGGGCCAAACACTGGTTCAGTCCCTTTTCCTAACATGGCTCATGACCAGCTAAGATGCCTACTGGAGTTTTAATACAGTGGAAGCCTATCTGAGGAGAAGATAGACCAACATGGACATGCATTGTTTATTGCAGCTGACAAACAAGATATCCCTTTCTTAAACCAGATCTGTGAGGCTCATAACTCTAATTCCATAAAACCACAAATGCTTTGAAGGTTCTTGAGCTAGCAACAAGGTGCTCTGCGACCGCACTGAAGAAAAGAATCAACAATAAATGTCATTCTAAAACATCCAAGTGAAATTATCTTCTCAGATGAATATGAAAAGTTTTCCCTTAAAAATGCACTCCTTTCTATAGAAATAATAATGAAGTCGTTAACAATAAAATGAAAATAGTTCCTTCAAACAAAAAGTAAATCATTTTTACTTTCAAAATTGCATACATGTTTTTAGATGATTTTTTTTAGCTATGACGGACATGGAAATCTTGAACAAAAGTAGAAAACTCTAGCTATAGAATTTTAACAATTTGAATTCATTTCTTACCTATTTCAATTCTTTATTTTTCACCTTCAAGGCTTCAAACAACAATGTGAGCCGTTTTAATCTTATAAATGAATCTAATTTTGTAATATAGTTTTAGCTATAATTGTGTCTTTATAAGTTTGCACATTTACTAATTTGTAATTTATTTTTACCATTTCTTACATGTTTTGTGCTTTATAATATAATCAAATCAATAAATTTGTGGTTGTTTTAACAATTGCTTGTTGAATATTTTAGATAATCAATTGATAAGTAACTATATGTCTAGCCCATTTTTCGTCTGTCATGTTCTTTCTCTTGCTTAGATTTGTTCTGGATTTACATTGTTTATCAATCAATATGTTTATTAATTTAGCATAACAATTTGAATGCAATATCATTCCATTGTGTACAAGATTATGCCAAGTTTATATTGCTAAAGTAGCACATTGATTCCAATATCACCCCATGCCTTTCAAAATTATGCCAAATTATAGTGCAAGTGCAAAAACTACTACAAAATAAAAATGACTTTAGGACTTGTTCAAAACTACAATGACTTTAATTACAAACAATGTTCCACTAAACATTTCATTAAATATCAAGAATATAACTTTAATTACAAACAATAGCTACATCGCCTATAGAGATACCCTTATAGGCTAGGTAGCCGGTACGTGGGTACGGTTCGGAGTGCAGTACGGGGATAGTGACGTCGGTGCGGCAAGGCCGGGTATGGCACTTGGGTACGGCAAAAGATACAATATACATATAAAATATTAAAAATATTTTGAAAAGTAACAAGATAAGCAAAATTTCAGCCTTACACATGCATAGATTAAACAAATCTGAAATATACATAGGTGAAATAGCGACAAAAGTTAAAACATATTGATAATTCATTGTTCGAACTTATAACCAGTACATTGTTCAAATCAAAATGTTACAATGTATTATCATTATCTGACATTGTAAACACAAAAATGAAGAATCAAGATACATCAACATTCTAATTAGTAATAGACTAATAGTCTAATGGCTCTGCATCTTCTCGATGTCTTGGCGAGAGCATCACTACCATCATGTGGTTCATTGGAACCACAAGCCCTAGGAGTACAACGGAACTATCGAACTATCGGCAATGCCACTCCCGCTAGCCCCACTTTGCAGCTCACGCAAAGTACTATCTAGGTCGGGTCTAGCAATGAAAGTTGGGCAATGGGAACATCCAAGTTTGGAGTCTGCGGGTCTATATCCCAACACTTTGTTGGCCCTTTCTGTACTCATCCTTCTTATGTGATATAAGGCGCGAGGTTAGAATGCACAAAGACCAAATCCTCGCCTTTTTGCTCCCAACTTGTTGCGGTTAGCGAGTGGATAAATGAATATGTACCCCAATTCCTCTCAGCTGAAGAAGAACTCACAACCTATTGAGGCAAGCCGCAAAGTCAATGCAAAATTAAAATTTTAAACTTATAAATATAAAGTAAAAAAGAAAGAGTTAAGAAATTAAAAAAATTAAAATCTTACTTGTGATAAAACTTTTTTATTGCAAGTGGCATGAGGTAGGGTATGCTTGTCCATGGAGGTACCACCACGAATAAGCATCCATTTGTATTTGTCACGAAGAGCGCTAATGGAGTGATCCTGGAGGATATGAAATTCACAAACTCGCCTCTAACCATGTCTTATACGGATGCGGGAAGATTCTAGAAAATCTTTGCCTTATACCCCTCACTAACTTGACATCCCTATATGGTGGGACCCTCTGAAAGCAAAGAAAGGATCTACTGCGCTATAGTATTTTGGAGTCAAGGCAAAAGCAAGAAGATGCTGATGGAGTAGTCATTTTGTTCCACCTTTGATGAGATGTGAGTGGACTTCCTTGAAGAAGGTCTTTGTAGGATCTTGCTCTTTGGCATTTATGATGGTCTTAATTGACTCAATCATTGAGTCGATTCCATCATAAATCTCACCCATGCATGGATGATCCATATCAATAAATCTCAACATACTCACAATGGGCTCAGTAAAACTAAGCAAGTAATCCACACGATCCCACCATGTTTCATCCAAGATCAACAATTTCACATTTCTAGCCCTCTCACTATTTGCTTGCCTCCATATACTCCAAAGGTCAGCGATAACCATGCCACTCAATGCCTCTCGCACCTTCACAAGCCGTCTCAAGACGAGCGTGTGCGAGGCAAATCGAGTCTCAGCAACCTAATAAGAAATCAAAAGAAATAAAATTAAGACAAGTAAACTTAAAACATTCAAAATTCTACAAATTACAAACTTATAAAATTAATTTAATGAATTTTAAAAACTAATAATTATTTTTAAAAATAAAAAAGAATGTTATGGGCTACCTTTGATAGCTGCTGATGTTGAGAATTTACGAAAGATGACTTGGGACATGTGGTGGTTCTTTGACAAACATTTGAATTTCACTTGCCTCCTCATATACTTGTTTGATCAAGCAATTTTTGTGCCCAATTTTTGTAACATTAAGTTGAGGGAATGAACCGCACAAGGTGTCAAAATATGTGTCCATCTGGTGCCTCGACCAACAACCCCTGTGAGCTCTCTACAATTTTTGCATTGTCAGTTCTGACTTGGACAACATTTTGAGGCCCCACCGCCTCAATAGATTCTATGAGGATGTTGGCAATGAATTGGGCATCCTTCACTTGCCCCTCACAATCAATAGCCCTGAGAAACATTGCCCCTTTAGGACACATGGCAACCACATTGATCAATGGCCTATTTGCTTTGTATCTTTCCATCAATCAAAGCGATGGACACTCTGTTTGAGCCATTGATTCTTGATGGGTAGCATAATGAGTCTTGACTTTTTTCTTTCTTTTGACAATAAGGTGGTGCGCACCTTTTCATACCCTGGGCTAATGTACCCTTGAGGGGCTTCATTAATACATCTCACCATATCTTGCCAGTATGGTGATCTAACAACATTAAATGGGACACCACATGCATAAATAAAGCGTCCAACACTTTGGTTAGCTATGTCCCTGCTTTCATTACGGAATGCCCTTTCCAGATGGGCCTACATCTTTTGTTCTTTTGCGAAAGAGGTGAATCCTCTTCCCCTCTAGTTCTGATAGGTGTAGACAAAAATGGGTGATCGGGGCCTGACATCAACAGAAGGAGAAACAGGTGGCTTGCTAATGGTATGTGATCTTCCTTTTCTTGCCATAGGATGATTGGATTTTAATGCCATTGTTGCATCTGCTTCATCTTGCTCTTTGATGTATGCGAGGTCTTTGCACGTGGACCCCTTTCCATCGACCCTCCACATGTTTTGATTAGTGGCCAATAGCCCCACACAAATGGGCTTTCACCCGACTGTAGGAGCTCTTAAATTGCATATTACATTGTGAGCAAACCCAAACAAAACCCCCTCCACCTGGTAATTGTTCTAGTTGTTTGACATGCCTCCAAAGGGGGGAGGATGGATCATTTTTGTGAAGGAGACCTTTACTACTTTGACCCACAGAACTAGAACTCGCAGCCATTTTAAGTTTTTAACTGCACAATGCATTTAAAAAAATGAAAACAAATTTAGTCTTGAGAAAATGTTGGAAGTTTAAAATTTAAATTTAAATGAAATCAAATGTAGAAAAATGAAGCTTAAAAGTTAAAACAATAACAAAAAACAAACCAAAAAAACAACTAAAAAATAATAAAATATTAAATACAACTAACAAACTAAAACACTCTAAAAAAATCACAAAATACTTACCTCAATACACCCAACACCAATAATGCAAGCTCCTTGAACTCCTTGTCACTTGTTGCAAGCTCCTTCAACTATATGGCACTTGAAATCAACCCTAAGCAATTGAAAATAGTGGAAAAATTGAAGGTGAGAGTCAAATATGCAAATAAGAGGCAAGAATGAAAATGTGAGGTAAATGACTTGTTATTGTTGTTGTTATAGAGTTTGGGCGCACAAATTAGGGTTGAAAAGAATATTTTAATGTTTAGAAAGTCGGTTTGACCTTTGTTTTGACCAAAAAAAAAAAAAAATTAAAAAAAAAAAAAGGGTCCGGTTCGGCGGGTTGGCGGGGTTCTCCTGCGAGGCCGGATGCGGCGGGTACATCACAAACGCGTGCCTAGGCAGGCCGTGTGCGAGGAGAACCCTGCCCGTACCCGCGCCGAACCGGACCCGGACTCCCGCACTCCACGCCGAACAGGACCCAACTGCCGCCCTTAGGGGCCGAAGCTACTACCAGCTTATAGGAATAGTCTCTAGGGAATATTCCATATCATTTATTACATTTAACAATAAACAACAAGATATTGTCACAATAGTTCAGTAATAACTAATTATAACTTCCATTTTTTATTACGTTTGACTATATCTATTACATTTACTTGGCAAGATTTGTTATATCATGACCTTGTTTGGAATGTAAAGAGTGAATGATTTTTTGTTTATCATGATCACTAAATGCAGCCTTTTTAGGAGTACACAACATGTGTGAAGCGAGAATCAAAATATGAACATGCCTTTTCCAGAGACTCGCACACTTTGACATGGATGACAACCCAAGATCGATGTTGACCAGCAACATAGTCACATCTATGCGAGAAAACACACAGGAAGCTTGATGGAAATCAAAACGCTTAAATATCATGGAAGAAGTGAATTTTTTCAATGTAATGATATAATTCGTTGGAGGAAATTGCTTCTCCCTTCATACTTATATCCTCCACGGTGAGCGATGTGATTTCTTCAAACGGGTTTTTGCTACAAATAATAAAGCAGATCTAGAAACACCGAGTGCTTGGATGAAAATTTTGTTTTGTATACGAAGCTATACAAAGCTCCCTAATACTCTAACGACTAGCATAGAGAATCGCAACAAAGTTGAAATCCTGTCTTTCAATGGGAAAAGACTCTCATTTGAACACAACCGCAAATTCCGATGATGTTAATTCTCTAGATTTGCAAATATAATTTAAATAATAATTAATTGAAATCAGTACATGAAATGGAAAGCACGAGAAAATAGAGACAAAATGTAAATTGAATGGAGCAATTTCTATTAAATAGATGAGGGAATTTTATACAATTGTTTGCTCCTATAATCATGGAGTCAAGTCTCGCCACCTTTATCCCCATATCTCTCCTCTAATCCCTAGCCATACTCCCACACCCCTATCTATGAGTTGCACATGACAACTAATTGTGCACACTCATGTATTATTTAAATATTAAATAATATAAATATTCAAACCATATGTTCACACTATGGACAAATATTTCCTAACAAGATACACGTCATTGTAGGCAACCTCTTTTGCATGTCATAAATAATTTCTTGGTGTGTTCTCTAGGGTCGTGCTTGCCTTTATATTTATCGAACTTAGAAATTTCAAAATATTTAGGAAAGAGTAAGCACATTATGTCCTTGTCGAAAGGATAAGGAAAAAAATCTAAAAGTTGAATTATTTTCTTTTTTTTGCATTCCTAACATAATATCCTTCATAGCTTGACATTTTTGTGCAAATTGTGAATTTTTTGTGGGATACTTGAGACATCATCAATTTTGGATTGGTTTAATCTTTCTCTATTTCAAGTAGAATTGTTATTGATTTTCTAAGCCATAAAAGCCAACTATTTGGTCATTTCATTGATCTTGTCAAGAAAAGCTTGATTTGAGTGACTTGCAAAATCATTAGATTTTTCTTTGTGTTTTTCCTTATTTTTACTTGATTCGGCTTCGTTATTCTTACTTGATTAAGCTTGGATTTTAAGATGTTTCAAATTTTCATCGCTAAAATCCAAAGGTAACTGGCTCTCATCTCAAGGAGACGAAGGAGAAATTGTTTGTTTTGTCGCAAAAGCCTTTCAACTCTTGTTTGTTCCTCTTTAAAAATATTGTGTTGTTGATTTTCTTGTTGGTTCTCTTCCTCATTGGAATTATCAATGTGAAATAAATTTCTATTTTTGCTACCGAAGAGGTCACAATCTCAATGACATGTTTCCACCATTATGTATGAAGAAATTGGCAACATGGAATTTGTGATGTAGATGTGATTATATTATGAAAAAGTGAATGTTAGAATACAAGATGTAGGGATGGATGCTCAAATTTTAACAAAGTGAATGTTAAAATAAGAGGTACGGGGATGTAAAGAGAAACAATCAAATTTCAACAAAATCAACGTTGAAAGTAGGAGGCTTGGGGATGAAAAAGAAAGTAATCCAATTTTAACAAAGTGAATGTTGAAATGGGAGGTGTGAAGATGAAAAAGGAATTACTAAGATTTCAACAATGTGAATGTTAAAATAGGAGACATAGGAATAAAATGTGAAGTTCTGAAATGTCAACAAAGTGAATGTTGAACTAAAAGGCTTTAGAGATGAAAATGAAGATGGTTCAAATTTCAGCAAAGTGAATGTTGAAATAAGAAACTTAGGAATAAAAATGAAGTGCTCAAGTTTCAAAAAAGTGAATGTTGAAATGAGAAACTTAGGAAGATTGGTCAAATTTCAACAAAGTGAATGTTGAAATAAGAGATGTAGAAATGAAAATGAAGTGCTCAAATTTCAACAAAGTGAATGTTGAACTAAGAGACTTAGGAAGATTGTTCCCATTTCAAAAAAGTGAATGTTGAAAATAAGAGACAAAGGGATGAATGAAAAAATGGCTCAAATTGCAACAAATTGAATGTTGAAATGAGAAATGAAGGGATGAAAGGAAATTGCTCAAATTACAACAAAGTGAATGTTGAAAATAAGAGACGTGGAAATGAAAATTAATTACTCAAATTTCAATAAAGTGAATGTTAAAATAAGAGTCATGGAAAAAGAAAAGGGGGAACTTATATCTTAGCAAAGTGAATGGTAAATTATAAAACGGAGAAATAGAATAGATTTTATTGGACTTTGGAAAAGTAAATGCCAAGATAAAAGACTTAGGGATGATGAAAATGATTGTGGATTGATGATTGAATTATGATTGTGCTTAATCCTTGATAAAGTGAATATCATAGCTCAAGTCTTGGATTTGAAATGGATGTGCTTAAGTGAAGATGTAAGTATCCAAAACTTAAGACTTAAACTCATATTTGAATCGAATAATTTGCTTAAACTTTGGAAAGGGAATCCAAAGATTAAGACTAAGGCGTGATAAGATCAGTTCGAAATGGATATCCAAATGAAGAAAATTTGGAAAGTTTGAAAATATATTTTGGATAAGATTGTGGAACAAAAAATTAATGACTCGTAACTTGGATGAAAATAAAAGTGATAGGAAGGCCTCTAAACTTACTTTGGCTTGGTCAAGTGGGGATTCCTATAAATTGGTTCTCTCCCTAAGTACCAAGTACTATCGAATGAGCGTGGTAGTTATTGATAGTCACCGGATTTACTTTACCCCCTTGATTAGATAAGCAAGATTTTGATCCGATTAAATAATCAAACCCGGGCCATCACTAAGGATAACCTTGGCTATTCTCTCACAGGTGTACTAGTCAAGTAGGTAGGGGTACCTATTTCATTGGCCAGTTCCCTCAAGGTACCAATTACTTTGGGGTTCATGTGGTACTCCTCACAATGAGTTTTTGGCCCCTGGCCATGCACTTCCCATGGTTACATTAGATTGGGAATAAACCCGTATTTGAAAATGTAATTAAAATTATTTTATAAAGTTTAATAAAAATATGTGATAAGGTTTTTCTGAATTCACAAAAAAGAAAACTACAATTAATAGTTTGATTCAAATACAATATTTATGCGAGACAATCCTACAAAAACAAGTTAGAAGTTTTCCGAGGTGAAATAACGATATAAAACACAAAGGAAAACTCACATTTCTGATTTTCAAGATCACCCACAAGGGTGCGAGAAAAGAGCATACACGAGGAGTTTGTCAAGATTAGATTAAGTAAAATTTAAAAACAAGTTAGACACCTAAACTGATTAAATGTGAAAAATTGTAGGAAAATGATTAGCATCGTACTCAAAAATAGTAATTAGAAAGAATTTTATTTGTTGGAAAATATAGAAATGTGAAAAAGCATAGACAGAGCATGCTAGCATGTACACTTGGATGCGCTAGCATAAATAAACTACGGTAGCATGTGAAGGAGCACGCTAGGATATGAAGGAAGGTGTAAGTGCATGTAGATAATTTTTTCTATGACGGTAGCGCATGCAAAGACAAAGACAATAGCATGTGAAGGAAAAATTTAATGCAATGTCAGCGTGTTGAATAAGACGGTAGCATGTTTAAGAATAGAAGGTAGAAAACTAGATATGCGAGAGGCATGTGGACCGCTACGTAGATGCATGCATTATGACATTAGCGTGTGTAGTGATATGCTAGCATAGATCATGTGCGATGCTAGCATGTTTAGCCTGTGGATGGACAAAATCAAGGAAATACAACCATAAACTTGGTTTTTTCTTATTTTCTCCTTCTTTATTGCACCTAAAAGCATGAAACTTGAACAATGAAGTTAAAACAACACTAAGAAAAAATGAAATAATCAAATTAGCAAAAAGTAATCTAAAAACTATAAAAGAAGCATGAGTATCCCATCGGACGTGATAGAATGTAGAGTAAGGAAAATAAAAAACAAGATAGAAAATAAATACAATAAAGAGTGAAAACCTTCCATTGTAAAAATCTCAAGCCGCCTCGAGATCGATTTGGAGAAAGGGCGGGGTTTTTCATACCCTTTCTTGGATCTGTTGGATTTGTAAGATTTTATGGATTGTGGATGCTCCAAGTATTCGAATAAAGCGAGCTAAGCCACAAACATGTTTTATTGATGGATTTTGCGTGATTTGAACAATGTAACGGTATGAGGAATGCTTTGATTCACCAAATGAATATATAAAACATCAACATGAATTATCTTAAACTTTGGTGGATGATTTTCAAAGGAGATTCATTTATTTATAGTTGAAGAAAGTGAATATTCAATCTAAGTTTTGATTAAGTTTGATTAGAGATAACTAAACATGGTTTGGTTGTTTCGTTGAATTTCCATATTTAATTGGAGATTAAATTGTTGTTCTTGATTTACAAGTGTGAGTCAAGGTTGAGTTTGTAAGGGGTTGCACATGTTTTTGTTTTAAAATTTCATTTCTGCTTTTTATTCACCCAAAATGTGTTGTGAATAGTTGGAAGTTGGATTGGATTTGATTTTTCATGACTTGGAAGATAACTCAAGTTAACTCAAATGTTGATTTGAGTCAATTTAGACACCTCTGTTTGATCAAAGTAATCATTTTTAGTGCTAGTCAAGACTTCAATTAACTTGGATTTGAAAGGTGGATATGATTTGATGATTATTTAAATTATTTAAATAATGGAGTGGACTTGTGGATTTATTATTGATTTTTTATTTTTAATTAGCTAATAAAAATTATCTAAAGGGGAGATAAGGTTATACATATAATTAATTAAATTAATTATATGTAGGAACATGAGTTGTAATGGTATTTTGAAAATTACGATGCATAGCGGTAAGGATGTCTATGCTAGATTCTTATGGGTGTCACCGATGAGAAATCCATACAGAGTCACTATTTTATAGTGCATATGGATTTCCCATAGTCATTTCCATTAAGAATTTTTGAATACTTGTGCAATCATTTTGGGTCTCTGATAAAAGTAACAAGATTGTCTTGTCTCGGTGATATCCATTTGATTGGTGGGTTCAATGCTTGATCTAATTGCATGCAATGTACTAGATATGATATTTACTCAAAACCTATAGTGACGCAATTGTTTGAAATAAAACTCTAGGCCTTGATGTAACTCTTTATATAGGAAAATATCCTCTTATGAGAAGAAATTGACTAGTTTGGGAATTCACATGGTTTGGTTATCCCGAATCGTTCTAGTCAATTTCTATGCTCTTATGGATTCACATGCTTTCCTTTTGTTGGAGGCTATTCAATTGTAGAATCCTTTCGTTGGAAAATATTCAATTCTGGACATCATCTTTAATCATCATTTTTTTCATGTTTTATTCTTTCCTCCTCTTCCCTCCCCACTTCGACCATTGTTTTATCTTTTATGTTATCACTTGGTTCCCCTATATTTTTCCTAATATTGTTAAATCTTAATTACCACTATACATCTTCATTACCTAATTGATGAATAATAAATAAATAAAATTTTGTCAATCTAAATGTATAGCATAAAAATTTAAATTTTGGCCATGACAATCAAACACACTCAAAAAAATCCTGAATCGGGTAATGTGAACTTGCCCTCGACCAATCTCTGACTATGTAAACCCCATCATGGCCGAGAGGGATGTGATAACTAGATTTTTAAAGTGTGTTTCATGTGCAGGTAAGTTTGTGGAAAACAATTCATGATCTTATTATGATTCACCTAGAAGGATTTTCTCCTGAAGGCCTAAAAGGCCTATTTTCATACTTCTGGCACTGCAGAGCACCTCCTGGGATGTACCAAGAAGATCTAATACCTCCAAGTAGTGTATGAAATAGATATGTGATCATTCGAGGTATTTTAGGAAATTTCTAGAAGAAAATCAAGGTTTAGGAACAAGTTATACAAAATCAAGGTCTTTATGAGCAAGGTATTGGGAAATGCATGTTCTAAAAAAGCTAGTCACCTTGTTTGAAGAGTTTTAGGAGCCCTATAAAGATTTATAATCTCATACCCTAGGAATTGGAGAGATAAAATATCCTACTTCATGTTGGAATCATCAAGGAAAGATTTTGGGAATTTTGAGAGGTGGAAAATCATCCGACAGTGCGACACAAAGGTCCTTGTATAAGTTGTAACTTGCCCGAATGGTTTCAGGAGCTTCATGAATATTTTGGAGCCTAAAAAATCTCAAATTAAATTATATTCAGTGCTCTTCTCATCCCATATGATGTGTTAGTTTTCAGTGATCATAAAATCTTCCTATCACTCAGTTTAGTGGCACACACCTTGAGGAAAAAGTTAAAATATGGGTAAAACATGATGAAGAAATAATTTTCAGGACTTATAAATATTCTCATTGGATTCATCAATCATTTTCCATAAATTTTCATATATTATACGACCAAATTTCGTTAATTTTTTACCCCAAACAAAGAAATAAAATTTGGTCTTGCGACACCAATGTGTTATTCTGGCTGACAACAAGAAAAAAGTGTTACCGGTTGGTAACAAAATGGATGTATTACCATCTGGGAACAATATTTTAATGGCGTCCAATAACATGAAGATTATGATGATGTCCAAGAGCAATATTTTGATGACGGATGGGAATAAAAATATTTTGATGACACTCGGGATCAAGTTTTTGATGATGGTCGGGAACAAGAAGAATGTGTTGACAATGAGAACAAGAAAAATGTGTTACCGGTTGGTAATAAGAAAAAAATTTGATGGTCGGGAACAAGAAGGTATTGACGTATGACAACTAGAACACCAAAGGTCAAGAATTTGAAAGGTCACAAAGTGGCGAAGGAACACCAAAGGTCAGAAGTTGAAAAGCCAACAATCATGAAGGAAGGTGAAAGGTCATGTAGGGGAGATGAAAAGTCAATATTAGCACTATAAATATGAATGGCACCCTCATTTTGAGGGGATGGTTAATGTTTTTTTACATTTATCTTGTCTTTTCTAGAAGCAAGTTCCTTCATTTCTTCTATTTCTCATCTGATATTGTTCTATCTCCCTCTCAACTTGTACTCTAGGAGCATTGTAATTTGTGCAACATGATGCAATAATACTTTGTGTTTCTTTTTTATTGTTCCTCTTTCTTTGCAAATGGTTTCTTCTAATTGATGCAAGTGAAATGTTCTGGTTTTGATGCAAAAAATTCTACTATGCTATTTGTTGATCGAAATCCCTTTCTCAATTTTCTCTCTTATCTCTCTAACTAAATAATTTTCTTCTCTTGTATTAAATACAAGCAATTTCTGAGTTTAGGAAAGTGCTCTGTGTGATCCCCAATCTTCGGGCCACCCTGAAAATTAGTTTAGATTGTTTTCAATAAATGTATTTGCCCCATTCAAGCAGAGGGACTCAGTCCCGCACATTGTTGGTGAGAGTCCACTAATTTTCCCAATCAAAAATTATTTTGCCAACAGTTTTTGGCGCCCACCATGGGGAAGATTTAGCATATCTGCACCTAATTTTTATTCCAAAAAATCCAAAAAAATTCATATTCCAAAAATCAAAACAATCTTGAACTTGAAAATTCATTGAGCTTTATGTCTTTCATTGATGGCTATCCCTGGTAATCCCCAGTCCTTAGGCATAAGCTTCTATTCCATACCCAATAGGATATTGCTTCAAAATTGCTTAGACTAGGTACAACACCATTAAGTTCTCTTTACCCTTGGAAAGGCATAGCTGCAAGCCAAATTCTATTGAGGTTCTCGAGCCCTGAATTGAAATCTCCCATGGATTCTTAGAGATCCCATGAGCTGAATTCCTTGAGGTTGCCAAACCTTGAATTATGAATCTCTCTAGATTACTAGAGCTCGAAGTATACGGAAAAAATCCATAATGAGTTTACCTAGAAATCTTCTCCTACCCGAGGAGCTAGAAATATGCTTCTTTTCCCCACATGTCAAGCAACATGGGCTTATTCGAGAACACTCCAAAAAGTATGAAACACACAGAAACACATTGGAAAACAAGAAAATAATAAACATAGTAATAATGAGGACTCAATCCTTGTTGTCTTCGTATGTAGATACCATTGTAGATCGTTGCCACTCACGATCATGAATGACATGAGACGATTTCTGCGCCACTTGGAAATCTTTTCATAATTTAGCAGAGATAAAATAATATAAATCCTTGTTTCTTCATTTAATGATATTCAATGGCAACTATTGCATATTTATAGGCCTTTTGATCTCCTACATTAATGGAGACCGGCTAACCAACAAATAACAAATATCTCTCTCTTATCTCTATATTAGTGTGTTGTTAAAACAACACACCTAATATAAAAACCATTTATATTTTTACTCACATGTAAACACTAACATTTTCAACATTCCCCCTTAGTGCGAACATGGGAGAAGAGTAACATATTTTGCAAATGCTATTCCTGAAAACATTGATTAGACCAGGTACAACTCCATCAAGTTGTCTCTTTACCCTCGGAAGGCATCGCTGCAAGCCAAATGCTATTGAGGTTCCTGGACCCTAAATTTTGAATCTCCCCTGGATTCCTAGAGCTCCCATGAGTCGAATTTGTTGAAGTTTCCAAGCCTCAAATTTCGAATCTCTCATGGATTCCTAGAGCTCAAAACTATCTGGACAACAATCCATATCGAATTTACCTTGAAATCTTCCCCGCCCCCAAGAGTGAGATTATTTTGAATATGCTTCTTTCCCCAAATGTTAGCAACATGGGTTTTGAACTCTATAGAAAATAGGAAACACACTAAAACAACACGTGTGGTAAACAAAAAATAATAAAAATAGTAATAATGAGTACTCGGTCCTCATTGTCTTCGTATGTAGCCACCGTTGTAGATCACCGCCACTTTGATCATGAACGGTATGAGATAATTTCTCTGCTGCCATGTGGAAATTTTCTCGAGTTTAACATAGATAAAATAATATAAATCTTCGTTTCTTCATTCAATATATTCAATGGAAATGATTGCACATTTATAGGCCTTTTGATCTCCTTCATTCATGGAGACCGGCTAACCTATGAATAACAAATATATCTCTCTGATATCTATACTAACATGTTGTTAAAACAACACACCTAATAATAAATATAACAACCATTTATATTTTTACTCACACATAAACACTAAAATTTCTAACAAGGTTCATTGAACAATTTGGATAGAAATGACCATGTAAAATCTAATGAGACCCACAATAAGAATATAAGCTATTAGTTGACATCTATTGGCCAAAGTTCAATAGGTATTCTTTGTTACACTTATCGGGCATAATGTTATTAATTAGTTGCCCAATCAAACATAACATAGGGCGGATTATCACTATAGGTTTCACAATTGCTTAACATGTTGTTATTGTTTGTACTTTTCAACCAATCAAACATGATTATTAATTTCATTAACAAAATATACACTCTCCACATTAATAAATATTAATCTCGATATCTATACTAACATGTTGTTAAAACAACACACCTAATAATAAATATAACAACCATTTATATTTTTACTCACACATAAACACTAACATTTCTAACAAGGTTCATTGAACAATTTGGATAGAAATGACCATGTAAAATCTAATGAGATCCACAATAAGAATATAAGCTATTAGTTGACATCTATTGGCCAAAGTTCAATAGGTATTCTTTGTTACACTTATCGGGCATAATCTGCTATTAGTCTTTGCCCAATCAAACATAACATAGGGCGTATCACTATAGGTTTCACAATTGCTTAACATGTTGTTATTGTTTGTACTTTTCAACCAATCAAACATGATTATTAATTTCATTAACAAAATATACACTCTCCACATTAATAAATATTAATAAACTTGCACATTTTTAACAAAATAATTATAAAGGTGTATTTATCTTTAATGTGATTGGCCTAAAAATTAACATGTTATTACAGCCTTCAGCAATTTCAAGGAAAACATGATGTCATTAATATTTATGATGTCATAGCATTTATGATGGCATTTATTTTCTTATTTACTTTTACATTTAAAAATCATTTTAACAAATTCATAACATTTATGGTGTCATAGCATTTATGATGGCATTTATTTTACGATTTACTTTTTACATTTAAAAATCATTTTAACAAATTCATAGCATTTATTTTCTTGGTGGCAGTACTTAGCAGCATTGCTGCTCTTGTTTCATGTAGGTTTCATCTTATAAATAAACCCAAGCTCTTTAAGTTTGGTCTTTAATTACCACAACTCTAGAGGCTGAAACTAATTTATACAGATCTCTTTATGCACATAGTAAGCTGGAATTGTAGAGGATATCCATGGAGAAGAGGACCGGGTTTGGGGCCCATAGCGAAGGGAAAGATATTATCATTCTTACGGAAACACATGAGCACGAAGGTTCGAGGTTCCAGAATTTGAAGGCTACTGAAAAAAATTCAGTTTGGAATGAAGGGAGTGAAACGAGGAAAGGTCACGGCGGAATCATAGTTTTAATCAAGGAAATATGGCTCGAAAATGTCAAAGTTGAAAAAGAAGATCCAAATAAACAATACATATGGCTGAAAATAACAGATGGCAAGACAACAATCAGATTATTTGCTTGTTACTTTTATTTGAAAGGATCAAAGACATATAAGAGAAGAAAGTGGATAGCGAAGATCCATATGCTTGATAAAAAAAAGACATTTATGTTTTGGTACATCCGGAGAAATAATTCTATTGGGTGATTTCAATGCAAGGGACTGCGCCAATAATCAATCTCTTGATTGACCGAGTTTAGAAGGAGGTGAAGACAATCCGTTATGGCTTAAAGAAGAAGAGAACAAGCTTTGGGAAAGACTATCTCAGGATGACAGTGGAGGGGTGTCACATTTTGGAGTTGAGCTTCTAGGCCTATGTAGCTTATACAACATGGTCATTTGCAATGGCATGAGAGCTTGGCCCAGGTCAGGCAACATCACTTGTAAAACATACAATGGGCAAAGTGTAGTAGACTATGTAATTTGTTCTCAAAGTTTTATCTCCACGCTTCTTGAGTTTGAAATTGGAGATTGTCCTATCGAATTAAAGTCTGATCATAGGCCTCTCTTGGTAAAACTTGGGACCGCCTTCAATCAGCAACAAAGGAATCAGGCTCATCACATGCAAAAGGCATCTCAAAAACAGGGAAAAATCATTCTCAATAAAGAAAATCAGGGAATATTTGTTGCAGCCCTTAAGCAACAATTGCAGATAATGAGGAAAGATATAGAGAACACGGCGTCCAAGGGATCGAGTGATTATATTCCTAGTAATCTGCTGATATCTTTAATCCAAAAGGCTCTAACTGTCTGTGAGAGATCTAAGCCTAGAAAGAGAGTGGCAAATACTTTTCCGACAAACCCGTGGTATGATGAAGAGTGTAAAGCTGCCAAGAGAGCTTTGAAAGAAAATGGGATGAACAAAGAAAATAAAAAGATCTATGAGAGATTGGTACAACACAAAAAAGAGAGCTATGTGTGCAAGAGAAGGACGGAATTAATTTCTCTTGGAAAACACAATCCCAAAGGTTTTTGGAAGGAGTTACAACAGAAGAAAAAATACATAGAGAATAATATCACAGGTGCACATTGGTTAGAGTATGCAAGGACCCTTTATGAGCGTCCTCAACAAAAAGATGTCCCTCCCATAATTGAGACTTCAACTGAGCTTTTTTCGACAGAAGATATCAAGCAGGGAATAAAGAATCTAGCAAATGGTAAAGCCCAAGACATCGATGGTCTGCAAGCCGAATTTTTAAAATGGGGGGTTGAGGTCCTCACGCCACACATCAGAAAAATATTCAATGATGTCAATCAGAATGGCTTTCCAACGGAGTGGACGACTAGTGTTGTTATTCCTCTATTTAAAAGCGGTGACATTAATAATCCGTCCAATTACCGCACCATAATGATCAACCCTCTTCTTGGTAAACTCTTTGGAGGTATGATAGAGCGGAGAATCAGCAGCTGGGCCGAAAGAGAGGGTAAAAGAGCAAAAGGGCAAGCGGGTTTTCGACCTAAACACTCAACAATTGATCATTGTATCACTCTTAGGCATCTGATTGAGAAGGTTTGGGACACCCAAGGAGAAGAAGCTTTTTGTTGTTTTGTTGATTTCAAGAAGGCTTTTGACACAGTGCCTAGAAAGAAACTTTGGGATAGGATGGAGGAGCTTGGGATTCCAGATGAGTTTAGAGCAGCAGTTCATAAATTGTATGAGCAGGTCAGAGCTAAAATTAAAACCAGAGAAGGTATGTCCGAATGTTTCGGTAGCAACATCGGTGTCAAGCAAGGATGCCCTCTTTCTCCCACATTATTCGGGTTATACATTGACAAGCTTGAAGATTGGTTAAACAAAACTGAGGGAGGAGGTATTCAGTTAGCAAGTTACGTGGTGAAGTTACTTCTATATGTTGACGACCTTATCCTAATTTCAAAAACAGCCCAAGGTTTGAGGGAACAGTTAAAAGCGCTAGAGCTCTTTTGTCAAGAAGTCGGGATGCAAGTGAACACCAGCAAAACAAAAATCATGATTTTCACATTGAAAAGGAAAGAGAGACAAAACATCTTCCTTTTTGAGGGGAGCCCTTTAGAAATAGTCACTGAATACAAATATCTTGGGATTGACTTTCACCACAAACTTAGCTGGGAGACTTGTAAAGCAAAAAGGATTCAGGGAGGTTGGAAAGCATCTTTCCTACTTCAAAACAGGTGCAGGAAAGCTGAACTTTGGGACTGGAAAACTAAAAAAACCCTTTTTGGATTGTTGGTCACGCCGGTTGTTCTATATGGCTGCGAAGTTTGGGGAAGTAGCATGTCAAATCACGGGTGGAGACAGATTGAGAGAATCCAGAAACATCTAATCACAAGCTCCCTTAAAGTCAAATCAACTGTTCCTTATGAGATCTTGTTAGCTGAAGCGGGTTCTTTCTCGTTGGAAGCTTCGGCAATATCTCGGATGATAAGCTATCTGAAAAAAGTTGAAAACATGGACAACCTTCGCTGGCCCAAAATAGTTATGAACGACACTTTAGAACGCAGAAAGAAAACCTGGATGAATCAGAATACTAAATGGATGTACAAATGGGGCATCAACTTGCAGGAGTGTCCTAACAGAAACAGGGAAATAAAAAATTATGTGATAGAAAAGTTCAGGACTGCCATGTGGACGGGTCAGATTGGTCGAAAGAAAGCACATTATATTAGAGAATTCAACTACACTGGGGAACATGATGAAAAAGCTTATCTAGGGGCAACTATCAAGGGTAAAGCAAAGATTCTAGTGGCGCAGTTAAGAACTGGATCGCATCATCTTCGATGTGAAACTGGTAGATGGACTATTCCAAAGGAAGATTGGGAAAGGAGAATTTGTCTCTTCTGCAGCAAAGGGGTCGTCGAGACAGAATGGCATTTTGTCATGGAGTGTTCAGCATATGAGGATATCCGTATTCAGTACAAAAACAACCTAAAGGTGGACAGACTAGAGGAACTCTTCGAAGGAACAAAGCTCCCAGCGACGGCGGGCTTCATCCTCAAGATTCACAGCCGAAGAGCGGATATTGAGAGGAGACTGAAATCTGATTAAAATAATTGTTTGTGGTCCCATAGACTCTTTAGTCTCGTGGACGTCATTAAAATCTTTCATTTCATTTCATTTAAGTTTGTCAATATTGGCTGCATCAAATGACCTTGCTCAAATATAAACGACTTTTCTGGGCAACACACGTGTTGCCATAAGAATTTCATTGAACTAGTGCTAAGACCTTGTATATTTTTCGAAGCGTTGTTGCTTCAAATATTTCCAGGCGGGTTATGAACTTTCTGGTTTTGGAATTTGCTCCCAGTTTTGTATTAGACATACAGCTGATCTCTTGGATTTTGTATGAAACTCGGAGATTTATGAATTATTACAACGTGTCATTACAATATTGTATGTTGTCTCATGGTTCCTTGTTTAGTGTGTTCATTTCTTCTTTGACACGGTATAACACATGTTATCATAAGAAAATTGTAACTGAATGTGAAACACGCCAGCAATTATGAAAATTGTAACTGAATGTGAAACCTGACAGCAATTACACAAGTAAACAACCAAGAGTCACCCTGAAGATACTTAGTGTAAGTAAAAAAACTCGAGCAAGTGAAAGAATTTGATATAAAATTTTATTGAAAAAGGTGAAAAACTGAATGTGAAACACGAAGCACTTACACAAGTAAACAACCAAGATTCCCCAGAGGTGTGGGAAAAAAACTCCAGCAAGTGGGTATGCGCCTCCTTCCCGTATCCACCAAAATACAAGTTCACGAGGACATTGTGCTTGATATTATACATCTATAACACCTATTTTTTTGTGTTTTGCAATCCATTCTCAATGCTCTCTATAAATTACCGCTTCTGAGATCAACTTTAGATAACATCCAAGCAGGCCATTTTTATATATACACCACATAATCATGTTCTTCAACTTAGATGCAAAGTTTTGAGTACATGGAAAGCCAACAA
Organism: Taxus wallichiana var. yunnanensis; assembly: GCA_018340775.1. NCBI lineage: Eukaryota > Viridiplantae > Streptophyta > Pinopsida > Cupressales > Taxaceae > Taxus > Taxus wallichiana. Next base: position 280,986,231 of record CM031238.1, read on the forward strand.
ATGAGGAATTGAAGTGCTTTTTCCTTCTTTTCTGTTGGTGTAGTTCTTTTCCTGTAACAGTGACATTGTTAGCCCAGGACAAACCCATCACAAATGAATAAACAAAAAATTCTGCCAGGGTTACACATCCAACCCTAAGAAAACCTTTCACAAATAAATGACATATTCAGCCACGGTTACACATTTGGTCCAGGGCGAACCCATCACAAATGTATCCATGTAGATTTGACTCGCTTTACCCTTTTAACTGAGATGATCTTCTAGAGACCAAAACTTTGTCATACAAGCTCTGCTTTTCATCCCATTTTAAGTATAAGAAATAAAATGAAGAGTGCTATAATTTGGTGAGGGTCAAATCAGATTTTATCAAGATTTACAATTTTCAAAGAGCATCAAACATGAAATCATCTTTCATTACCGACGAAGAATCTTGTACTTGTTGCATTTGAAGAGATTCCTCAGACAAACTACCTATTGATCTAGCTTGTGGAGCATGATCATCGTTTTTTTCTTCTGATTTTTAATTTGTTTACATTGGGAAAGCAGGAATTTTATATAAGAATACAAGTTCTCAGAAACATCAGAGGAGTCTCAGAAGGAAAGCCAGGTATATATCAGACCTACTTCCTCTCATATTGGTGGCAACCTTAAAAGCTCTATCCGTAACTTCACATTCTCAACTTCTGCCAGTATTTATGTACCTGTATGTATCATTTCTTTCTAGAACATCTAGTATACTGAGAGGTACAAGGAAGCTGATTCCCAGATTGAATGCAATTGTCTTTTTTGTTATGCAACAATTTATCGAAGGCATAATACCCTGCTTTGTGAACTGAAGAGAATGTTTTTCCTTAGGACTTCCAAGAAGAGATTTAATATGCTTCAGGGATTGCTTGACTAGATTAATATAATTTTGTTTTTAATAGGATCCTTCACTTCATGCTTTCTATTGCAAGTCCCATTGAGTCATTTAAGAATTAATTTATGTTAGACTAAACTTAATGACCAATATTCATATTTGCCTTTTTTTTAATTTTCAGGAAAATTAAGTTCCAATGGATCATGTCACTTCATGCTGTATGTTGATTGGGGCCAAAAAGTTTGATTTATAGCATTTCATGCTATCACAAGCCAATTGTAATGACTCGAATAATAAATCAGTTTGTCATCATAACACTTGAGGAAGAGGATTAGTGGTCAGGAGTACAAAGGGCATGGACATAGAGTAGAGAAAAACTGGATGTTTAATACTTGCCAGAAGCATTAGCTTTATTGGTCTGTCTATTAAATAAAAATAATCTGATATCAGTGAGCAAATTTTAAAAACAATGAAATAAAATAATAACAAGCACTAAGATCAGCTGTTCTATCACTAATGAAATTGTGCGATATTGAATACAACACATAAGAGGTGGAAATCAAAAGTGGTATAAAAATGTCATAGAAAATATGGTTAGTTATATATGATAAAATAAGGGTATTTTATTATTGGAGAGCTTTATTGGGAAGGGGTGTTAATAATATAAGATTGAGAGTTAGAAATGAAAATAGGGGTCTTTGTTAGCATACGATGAATGAACGTAATATGCGATTAGTTTACATAGTGAATCCCCATGTTCACCATTAACACACACACATACAAGAAGTGCCCTCAGTTTTTGGGTGATACAAGATTACTCGTGAACCTGAATGCTTGTATAAATCCACATTATTATAATCTTATCTCGTCGGGCCTAAACGAAGATTACAATTTAGTGGACCTAATTAGGTACAAGCTATGTGTACCTTGGTATTCGTCTTTTTAGGATTTATCTTAAGGTTTGGTACGGTCAATGGAGGCCCTACCTTTGTATAATACTATAATATGAGGTTGATATTGAATAAAGGCCTAATGATTAAGGCAATGATATTGTATAATTCACTATAACATTTGTCGCCCAAGTTTTCTTGGATGCTTTGTACGCCACACAATCGGTGAATGATGAAAGATAGATCCATTGAAGATGCAGTTTGCGGTTGCTTATGGCATATGAAATCAGCCTCATAAGACATCTCAATTACTCGTGGCTGCTTGGTGTATTAAAAGATTGCATATTTACGAGGGAAAAATATGGACTAGCCTCTCCTTTACCCATCAAATATAAATGACTTCCTTGCTCGGCGACCCTTCCATCTCTAATCACAGCAATTGAATCTGCATCCTGAATAGTGCTCAGTCGGTGGGCTATGATTACACTGGTTCTTCCCACCATCACTCTGTCCAGGGCATCTTGCACCACTTTTTCAGACTGGCTATCCAATGCACTGGTTGCCTCGTCCAACAACAATATGCTTGGATTCTTTATTATTGCCCTCGCTATTGCAATCCTCTGCTTTTGTCCTCCTGATAATTGCACTCCTCTGTCTCCGCTCTTGGTATCATATCCATCCTTTAAACAGCTGCAATTGGTACAGTTACAGTTACCAACTAAATTACTTAAAAACAATACTTGTTAGATAGATAGATATTTTAATAATGACTATGAGACCAAAACAGTCTGGGACCTTAAGAACCAAATAACCAAGGGAGAGAAGAAGCCGACGAAAAAGGAGAAGAACCTAATGGCCGGACCCTATTCACAAGCTTGCAACTGTTCTGCTTCTGAAGGTTCATTCTCCTGCTGTTAGGGGACTGAAATGCTATTAATATCAGACACCATTTTGGGAGATATGTGCGCATGCAGTACTTTGATAATTACCTTATGAAGTCGTGAGCATTGGCAGCTTTGGCAGCCTCGATCATCTCTTCCTCTGTTGCATTTTGTTTTCCATAGCAAATGTTGTCTCGAATGGTACCGGCAAACAGGGTGGGTTCCTGCCCTACCAGACCTATATGCTGCCTCAGACTCCTCAAATTGAAAGTTCTAATGTCCTTCCCATCAATTTTTACCACACCTTTTAGAGGGTCGTAAAACCTTTCAATCAAGCCAACGATAGTGGATTTTCCTGAGCCGCTCTCCCCAACCAGAGCTACTCTGTTGCCTGCTTTTATGGCAAGGCTGAACTTGTTGAAGATCATAACGTCTGGTCGGGATGGGTATGCGAAGTCTACGTTTTTCACATCTATATTACCCTGGATCTGGACTGGTTTCTCACCCTTCTCATCATCTGGGTTTATGCTGCTTTTTCTGTCTAAGATGTCCAACACCGATATCAATGCATCCGAGCCTTTAGCAATGTCACTTGTCATACTGCCTGCCTCTGCTGTCACTCGTGCAGTACTCATCAAGATAAAGTAAGTTTTAAAAAAGCTTCAAGGGTGATGTGCCCTTTATAGATAAGATGTCCTCCATACCAGAAGGTGAGGGCTGAATTGCACAAAGTGAGACATTGTGATGTTCCTAGAACTAACCCTGCAAACCAAGATTGCTTGATATTATCTCTGTGAGGGCCCTCCTGTGTGTGTTTAAAGAGCTTAAGAATCTTGTCTTGAGAGGAGAAGGCTGTTATAGTCCTATGGTTGCCTACAGCCTCGGAGGCCACTTGGCTTCCTTGCCCTTGAGCTTTCACAGCCTTTTCAGACATGGCTTTGAGGATCACCTTTCTACTGTAGAAGCATGCTATTATGAGGGCTGTACAGCTATCATAACAATTGCAAGACGCCATGCTAAAATCAAACTGATCGTAAAGGCTATTCCCACAGCAGACACTGTCTGTACAAGAAGCGATAGACGATCTCCCACCAGAGATCTCATCTGCATATCACAATGTAAGTTATATCAAATTTAAAATAAGCTTTAATACGCCTAAAATATTTCGAAGATGTACAAATAGTCTGGAGGGCATCATACCACATTGGCCTCTTTAGCAAGCCTGGAGCAAACAGCTCCACTGGAATTCCCCTCTTGATCGAACCAGCCAACCTCAAATGTCAGAATCTTCGATAACATGTGCTCACGAACTCTTTTGGTTAGATACTCCCCCATTGCCGCAAAATTGTAGTGCTGGACCACATTAACTAGGAAAGAAAATACGCCCAAACTGAAAAAAATGAGAGAGAACTTTGTGGTTTTGGATTTGATCTGGTGGTGATCTTGAAGGAAATACACAGATAACATAGAGCCCATGACAAATGAATAAATTGGCTGAACTGCTCCAAAGGATATGGCACCTAAACAGCCAAATACCGCCTGCTTCCACTCTGAGGCATTTAACATCACCAGTCGAACAAAGGGAGGCAAAGAAGAAATATATATTTCTTGTTTCTGTTCTTCTGGATGTGCTGATACAGACAGGTTTGAACTTGATCTGCTGACTATGCTGGAGCTCCTTGCTCTCATGTACGATGAATGATCGTATCCTACTGCCTCATCTGCCTTATTTACCACCTGTTGCAGTTGCAACAGAGTGGCATATGCACCATGTTCTCTACAAATCAATTCGTCGTGCTGACCAGATTCTATCACTTGACCATCATGAACAACTGCGATGAGGTTGGCGTTGCGGATGGTAGTAAGGCGATGTGCAATTATAAGTGTTGTTCGGCCAATGGAGGCATTATCCAATGCATCTTGAACAATCTTCTCTGACTCTGCATCCAGAGCACTGGTGGCCTCGTCTAATAGAAGTAGCCGAGGATCTCTCAGCAACGCTCTTGCAATCGCTATTCGTTGCTTTTGCCCTCCCGACATCTGCACTCCACGCTCTCCTACCTGTAATAGTTGGATTCACAACTGTATTAATTGGACTACTTATTCCTAAATCCGAGAGGAATAAATGAAAACAACAATCTGACCTGGGTGTCATAACCTCGCGGTAATTGAGTGATAAACTTGTGAGCATTGGCAGCCTGGGCAGCAGCAATCACTTCCTCCATGCTGCCTTCCTCCTTCCCGAACAAAATATTCTCTTTGATAGATGTGGCAAACAGTGCAGGCTCTTGGCTTACTAATCCAATTCGACTGCGGAGCCATTTCAGTTGCAATTCTTTGATATTAACTCCATCCAGCAGAATCTCTCCAGCGAAAGGATCATAAAACCTCTCTACCAACGCAACTGCTGTAGATTTTCCTGATCCGCTCCCTCCTACCAATGCAACTGTTTTACTTGCAGGAATACTGAGAGAGAAATTTTGAAACACAAAGGTTTCTGGCCTGGATGGGTACGCAAATTTAACACTTCTAAATTCAACTTCACCGCGCACTTCATGCAGTATTTCTCCTTTACCATCGTCCGAGTCGATGATGGGCACTTTGTCGATCATCTCAAATATACGATGAGCGGCAATACATGCTTCTGAAAAGTACCTTATGTTTGGAAGTGCAGTGCCAAGAGCTCTGTAAATAAAACATCAAATATGGCAGGGCAGAGTGTTAATTGGAGTTATTTGTTTATTTACTTTTGGTGGCAAAAAGGGTCCTGATCCGAGGTCAATTTTTTTATAAGTAAAATAGAAAATACACTTACGAGCCACCCATGAGCAAGCAAATTCCAGTAGAGAAAATTTTTCCTCCGCTTTCGCCATGATACATGACCAATCTGCTGCCGTACCAAGATATAAATGCCCACACACCGAAGCTCACTCCTGTACTTCCCACAGCCATGCCTTTCACAAGACCCTGTTTAATTCCAAGCTTTACAGTTCCATTAAGTGCGTCTGCAAACATGGTCATGGTCCGCTCTTCTCCCACAAACGAAAACACTGTTCTAATTGATGAAAGAGCTTGCTGTGCAATATTGCCAGCTATGTCATAGGCTCCATGAATCTTGTGAGCTATCCCAACTAAAATTCTCCCATACATTATTCCCGGAATTATGAGCAATATCAGAAAAGGAAATGCCACTATTGCCAGTCTCCATGTTAAGTAGAAACCCACAATGTAGCTACCAAAGAAATATGTTACATTCACGAGGAAGTTGGGTAGCTGCAGGTCGAACATGAACAATGTTTGAATTAGAAATTTAAAATCTAAATAGATTCAAAGCAAGGTAGCAACTTTAGTATGGAGTGATTTATACAATACACTTAAAATATGGTTCATTTAAAAATACGGTAAATATGATAAATTATTATGATTATCTAAGACGTAAACTTAATCTTAAGAGATCTTTGAATTAAAGATTGACACGCTTGAAGATTGTTTATTCATGAAGTTTGTAGCTAGAAACTGCTTTATAATATTTTATCAAACAATTCACATACCATCTGTATAGCAGATTTATATCAGGATTTTTGTCAAACAATTTGTAACACTTCAGTCTTACAAATTAAACTAAAAATTTCTATAGATAAAGGTCCTGCAGTCTCCTTCTTCAACTTCAGCTTTTAATTGCTCATAAATAATGTAAACTTATAATAAATTGTTTAATTTTTTGAATTTTTGCATTTTTAACGGAGGATAAAAAAAGAACGAAAAAATATGGAAAATTCCTCTCATACTGTCGTATTTGGTAACTATGATTTAAAGCATACATCATTAAAGTAAATAAGGGGATTATTTACCTTTTCGCTGAAAACGTCTTGAATGACAAGGGTATCAGTGGAAACACTAGCAAGCACAATGGATGTGGTGGTGCCTTGAGTGTCGAAGAATCCACGTCCTGCCTCAATACAGATTTCAAATATTTCCCACGCATGCGAGATGTCTGCCTTTCTGCTGTCCGTGTCCAACAAAATGCCTCTGAAAACAAACAACACATAGTTAGCTAAGTCTGGGGGATGGGGTTTTGGGACAACAAAATATTTCTCGAATTTTGGAGACAGGTATAAAAATGATGTATAAAAATAAATCTTTGAATATTTTAATTTTTTTCCAATGAAATTCAGGGATTCAAAGTGTATGTATGTATTTTAGGTACTTTCAAAATTATAATTTAATATTCTTTGTAAAAATAACAACTCTTTTAAAAGTAGAGATATTAGAAAACTTTTGAAAGATCATTAAAAAATAGGGATGCCTCCTCCAAGTCCCCAAGTCCCTGAAATGTTCAGATTATCACCAAAATCTAGGGACACATCCCCCTAACACTGAAACAACAATGCCACGTCCTTGTTGACAATTTTTCAAAATAGATTATAACATTAACAGATATAATGTTTGCATAGCCCATATGAATAGAGAAAATATTTCTGGAAGAAACCGTGGCAAAAAAATTGACCGATGTTTCGGATCGCATTCCACGATGCATTATCAGGGTGAGAAAACACTCACTGATGCATTATCAGGGTGAGAAAACGGTAATGATTACAATTGAAACTATCCCTGATGCATCATCAGGATGAGAAAAATTCTTCTCCTCATGATGATGATGAGAAAATAGTAATGGATTAATATTTTCTCTCTGTGATGAAGTGTGACTCCAAATGTGGATCAAAAAACTCTGGCACCGTTTCTTCCAGAAATATTTTCTCCCAGACTATAACCAGTTCATGTATTGTGAAATTTCATAAGGGCAAAAGAGGTTGCTAAGCTCCCACCTATAAATGCTGCAACGCCCACAGCCATGGAGAGACAGACGATTATTGAAGCGTACTGCAAAATCAGATAACGGTCATTAAAGCTCGTCCTTTAAAATCAAAGTCCATAAATAAACGAGTTTTACCAATGCCCACCTTGTTAATATTATGAATATAATGAGTCCGATCTGAAGAGGGGCCATTTCCAATTGTGTCCGTGATTTTACTTAAGACAAGCAGTAAAACAGGCATGTACATTCCATCTCCAATAGCTCCTAACGTGCCAAAGCCAACAAGCCACCTGTCGGTGGAATCTGCATATTTGAACAGCTTCCACAGTGGAACACTTCGATGAGATGAAATCTTGGGACGATCTTCCATCTGGTTGCGAGTTGCGGATTTCATTTCAACACAGACAACACAGTAATATAAGAGCTTGAAATTGTATATTATGATCGTTTCTTCGTCACTACTGACGTTTTGAAACAATACTCCCTCCTCCTGTTAGTACCTTAAGTCTTCTGTTTATTTATTTCCTACCACGTTCTTGCCTGTGTTTTAAATTTAAAAATCCGTTAATACCCAGCGACTCTGTGAATTTAAAAAAATAAATTAGTTATTTATTTAGAAACGGCGGCGATGGTGTTGCTAACGATTCTAAGTACGGATTTCAAGGGAGATTCTCTTCATGTACAACGTGTCCTTTTTTTTTAATATATATATATAAAAGGTTAGTGATTTGTGGACATCGGGGATGAGATTTGACGGTCCTTCCCACCCGTGAAGAGGAAATTTGGTGACGGCAAAGCAATTTTACCGGCCGTTATTTAGGTTGTGTAAACATAATTAATATGTTTTGAATTGTAAGTGAATCTTATAATATATTTGTTTACAGTTTTAATCTGTATAACATTGTATAAATATGTTTGGTATTTTATGATTATTTATAAATTGTATTACAAATTTATGTAACTAATATATAATATAAATAAAAAATATTTGTAATTGTTATATACTATTAATAAATCTGACGTGCAGTCTAAAAAATAACACGTAAATTATTGACGGTTTATTACTTTTTAAAAGTGTCAAATACGGTCAAAATACTTGAGAACATTTAAAGCGGGTGTCAAATCTCAGTTTTGGATTGGACACCAATTTCAGCATAGACTAGTTGATTAGTGCATTTATGTATTGTTTGATTTTCAAGTCTCTCTTTTGATTTGTTTGATTTTAAATTGTATTTTCGCACTACAATTATTTGTTCTTATTTGATTCTCCCTCCCGGTTTACTTTCTTGTCATTTCTACAACCTCACTTTCTATTTATTGTGGACTCTTGAAAATGTCACTTTTGACCTCAAATCATTAAAAAAACCTACAAAATGATTCTTCATTTGTATTGTATGACTCAATGCTTCCAAAATGTTATAAACATAGTTTATTTAATTCTTTAGTCTGTCACAAACATAGTGGTATGGTTATGGTTTGTGACAACTCTACTATTATAATTATAATATTCTAGAATTGTACTATTACAATTTTAGTCTTTTAGAATTGTATGGCTATAGTTATAGCTCGTTTATTTTGGCTTTTCTAAAGTTTTTGGATTATTTTATTGGCTTTCCCCTTGTTATATATTGACATGCGTCTAGGGATGAGATTTGATGGCTGACCCCACTTGTCAAACCAAAAATTTATGACATTAATTGGTTTTTAACAGCCCTTCCATCTCTATTAAATACATTTTCTTTATTTAAAAACATTGTTTTTAGCATTTGTATTTACAAGTGTTGGGTGAGTTTCAAGGATTATATGCTTGATATAAACACATTTTCAATAAAATATGTTATTTAAATATTTATGTAATATTGTACTTATATTTACATTGAATGTGTTCATAGTAATAATGATGGTTTTGCCAAACAAAATCACATCAAATAGGGACGGGCTGACTATTTGACAAAGTGTAAAATATGATTAAAATACATCGAACGTGTTCATAGCGATAATGATGGTTTTGCCAAAAATTCACGTCAAACAGGATGGGTGACTATTTTACAAAGTG
>CM031238.1:281003232-281040242 GCA_018340775.1 Taxus wallichiana var. yunnanensis
AGAACATGTTTGGCTTACTCTGTGCTCCCAAGAGAGGGCGGGCCAGGCAGTCATTGTGGTGGAGGATGGCGTATGTCCATGCGGGATTGCTGTCGTTTATTGACAACCAGACTCTCTGCTTCATTAGTTGAAGTCAAGGCTGTTGTTTTAGTTAAAGCGCTGGCATTGAATGATTCCTGGAATCATTGGGCGAGTGATTTGCGATGTTTAGATATCAAGGATGAAGAATGAACCTGGCAGAAGTGTTTGGCGAAGATAACGCTGTGTAACTCTCTTGGTAATAATTACCTGTATTCTAATTCAGTTGTTATACATGAAATAGGTGTGAGATACACAGTATCTTCTATCTCTGTCAACGAAAGCCACAAACAAGAGGCAGGACTTGGCAGAATTAGGAAAAAAACCAACTGTTGGCGCAATCTGCATTAAGCAGCAGATGCAGCAGTGTAAAGGCCAAAGTGTGAATCCAGTTTGCTGATCAAGCCACATTAATGTTATTTTGCCATTCTGTGGTAGAGACGAGGGGACGACCAGTTTTGTACTAAGTGCATTATTTTGCTTTAATCAGTAGAAGGTTATTATACGGTAAGTTTGGCAGTGCGACACATATACCAAAAAATAACTCCCAATTGTGATAATTGACTCAGTAGAGATAAGAAATCTGTTCTTTGCAGATAAAAGAGTAAATTCATTTGCAGTTTATTGATTTTGGTCAAATCAAGCGACAGTAATGATCTTCAGACACATTGATTTAAGCTAAATTGTAAGTTCCAGAACAGGTGTTAAGGCTGTGGCGACCAATTCATTCTGTGGACGTTGGCATTTGATCCACCGAAGTGTCATCTTCCTATCATTACACAAGACGGATTTCCTAGTTGATTATTCCTGACCAAAGGAAGCGTGAGGTTGAGTTTGATATGTGAGATAGAATTGGTTACATCAGGTGGTAGTCAGTTACAGTAATAGTGTGAAACTTGTGAAAGAACAGTTATTCCCCGTTTAGTGTCATGTCTGTGAGTTAAATTTGGTGATGGCGATGGACCGTGTCTTGGTTATGGTGTTGGCGCCATACTCTTGTGGAGGATCCACTGGGAGAAGATCTGGATAATAATCTCAGTTCAAGTCTGGCCCTGGTAAAGGTTTGGCGCCTCTTACCACAGGTTCTCATCATTGTAATAGCTAGGTAATTAGCGTTCGAAGACGCCTTTCAAACTAATTCCGGTGATGAGCGAAGAAGGATCTTCAATTAACTTCCATGGCGGCAGATGCCATTATAAAGTGGTAGACGATTGCCAATATTACGATCAAGGATTGACCTTGATCACCAAATTAAGCCTTAACCTGTATTGTTAAAGTGATTCCATGAAATTAATAATTTTCATTGCTCTAATGTTTCAGCGGGACTCTTGAAGATGTTTTGTTTAAGTATGAGGTGAGTTTCCATAAGCGAGAAATTTCAAGACAGTTGAGTTCCACCCAGGAGGAATGTATTTCTTTCCAAGACCATAAGTAGGATTTAGAAGAAGAATGGTTATATTTGTGTTTCCAAGTACCAATTAGTTCTGAAAAGGATATGTATTTTTACCACAACTCTTAAAGTAGTTTCAAAGAGAAAATGTTTACTATAAGTGTGTTTCTTTCTAAATATAAGTGAGTTTATGGTAGGATAACATGTTTTCCAAATTATAATTGGGTTTAGATTAATCTTTCTTAAGTATTTAGTAAGTTCAGATGTTATATTTATTATTATAGTGGGAATTTCAATTAATTTGTGTTTCTTTCTTAATATGAGTAGTTTATACCAGATGAAAGTTGGTAGAGTGAAGCTTGTTGTTTTGAACTCAGGTTACATTGGTGCAGCTTCTCTCATTTGTGGTGGGTTTAAGTCGAGAAACACTTGGAGCTCCATCCAAGCGGCTCACTTCCCAGGGCTCTGGCGTAACTCATGGTGTTCCTAGAGGTAACATGCTGAGACCACACAAAGGCTGCCTTAATTTCATTCTGCAGCCACCATGGAAGACTCTTTAAAGTCCCAATCTCTCTCTTCCAGACGACATTAGCAGTATTCAGTCTTGTGATGACGATTGCGTAGAGATCTGTTCAAACCGCTCGCACGGACCTCCCGGCTGGGCTACCGCGCGGGGAATCTGCGTAAATTGGTCTGACATCATCCCATTAAAAATGTCATAGCGATCTATGAATCTGCGACAAATAAAGTTGTTGAGCATAGCCCCCTCTTTGTCAATGAACCAGACGATTCTTCTTCTACCGGTTCCATGAAAGTCTACAAACCATCGCGTTGGTGAGGTTGGATCAGGATAGTGGAAGATGTTGAGTAAAAGGAAAAAAGGGATAAATTAAATTAGAAAAAAATTATAGAGAAAGTTCAAGATTATATTTGGATATTATTAACTAGAAATTAAACTAACACATATGACAAAACAATAAATAATAGCCCAATAAACTGAAGCGGTCTGTAGAATAAGCTGCACTGGGATTGTTGGAAGAGTGCAGTGACCTTCTATTATTATTTAATTAAATATTATATAATGTATTATTTTACTGTTTAAAGCTCCAAATCGTTTCTCACTTCGTGATTCTTGAAAGATATTAATATACAGCCCAACAAATGTGGGACATTGGAGGAAAAGCAAGACGACCACCTGTTATGCAGATGTTTACAAAATACAAGTTCTATATCAGGATCCGTTGACTTTATGTGACAATCGTTGACATTCTCCATATTCAAGCACATGAATGATGTGTCATTATTCATCACCAACTGTAAGGATCTTCCTGGAAAAAAAGCCGAAGAAGAGGAGAAAGAAAGGAAAAATGCTCTTCATCATACCATTATCACCGGACTGCGAAGGAAGGATGGCGTGCTCTGCTAACAGTAAATAACACCACATCCATGTCGATTGGCAGTGGTTCCGGTGGTTAACTGAATCTGGCGAACTGGTTGATCTGGGGATCGCTTGGCCAGCCATCATTTGGATAGCGCCACGATTTCCCACGTATTGCGTAAGCGCCCTATCTGGAGTTCCGAATAACATCCGCACCAGGCGATTACATGAGAGCCCAATGAAATCGATACCATTGTGGATGTTAATTGGTGAACTCCAAACCGAAGAACCTCTGGCCCAGTGCGAAGGCAGTCACCAAGATCTTGATTTGTTTCATATTTATAAAGTGGAAATAGCGACCTTACAGGGGAGACCTCGTTGAAGTGATTTGTTTCATTTGTTACGTTGCCTCTAATCAGGAGCCTCTTGTCACATATAGTCTACCATTCAAGACCGACTCCGGTTTTGGATCTATCCACGTTCTAAGTGGATGATGGCTTTGTTGAGGGCTCAGGATGGCGAGAATTGCATTTCGACCAGGATCTTATTGAACTTCCGTGAGCCATTTGATGAAAAGATCTCATGTTTGCAGGCCCAGCATGAAAATTGGCTCATTGATCATTTGAGTCCTGTGTGGTGCTTGAAACCTTCATTATGCTTCCATTGATGTTTAAATACAGAGTGAGAGAACATGGCGTTGCATTCTATATCTGGTTCTGATCATGGATGAAGCTGCTGTATCCCTGGCCTCTTCATACAGTCTTTGCCTCATTCATTTGTCACCAGGCAGGAGGACTCCAAAGTCTTAGCGTGGTCAGAAATGCCACTGTATCTTCCATGAACTCAGGCAGAATGTTTTGTTTACTCTTCCAATGCTTCACTTCTCTTCAACACTTTTTGTTTCTTGTTATTTGAAAACATCATAAGTTTGTGCAGATAAAAACCCCTTAACCCAAACTCTGAAGGCATTATTATGGCTTGGTCACATGAATCAATATCAGGACAGAATCTTTTCCCCAATCTTGGAAGGATGGTGTGGAATCTCATCGCCCTTCTCCGTGCTCTGAGAAGCGTGCCTGTTGACTTCATCTCTTACCACCCACAGGCAGAAATAAGTCATGGAGCGTGAGGCTCCATATGTGTGCCAATGCTAAGAGTCAGGTGGGCTTTCCATGGAAGCCAGGACAGGAAAAAGTGGATCTCTGAATGAAGGAAAATTGAGCCATGGGCCTTTGGGGGCAGAAGATGTCAACAGGAAGGAGTGATCAGAAGCTGTGGTTTAGAAGAAGGACTCAGGCTGAGAAGGAATGAAGACAGTGTGAAGATGGACAGAAGCAAGTAGGAAAGACCAGACAGAAGAGAATGGTTCCAGTGTCCATAGGAAGGAGGAAAAGAAGGGCAGAAGGACACAATTGCCATGTGATGCAGCATCTGAAGTGAATCTAGGCTTTCTTCAGGTGTCTCTCCTTTTCCACGGATCAGTCCAGCCATTCCCACAGTGCCAGACGAAGACACAGGGAGCTTACTCTTGAGCAGTGTTTGGATTGTTCTTATTACCATTTCATTGATTTGTTTGGGATGTTGGCGGCTGATCTAAGTTATTACAGATAGAGAAGACCCGTGAAATGCTCTAAGAAGTGGTCAGGCAAATTAGGCTGCGGCACCAATATACATTTTGCTGTAGAAGTTTCTCAGCCATTTAATACTCAATTGCTCCAGACTTTGAGTTCTATCATTCCCACCAAACATAGTCATCCCTGATCAGGATCATTAGTTCAATCCGCCTCCTCTGGATGGTTTGGACCTTTAGGAGGGCATTAACCTTCCATATTCCAGATGGTTTTGACGTCTGTAAGTCGATAAACCTCTAAACTCTACACTCTATGATGATAGTCTTCATTATCATCTTCAATCTCAGGTTCATGTGATTGGAATCCCAAGCAGCCTGGAAAACCTCCATTTCTCAATTGACCAGTGCTTCAAGTCATATTTGAGTCAGGCGTCAGACTCTGTGTCTTTTGCCAGTGTTGAGAAAGGACATTATATAATCTCTGTGAGTGGTTCATGAGGAAAAGTTACCTGCCACTGCCCAGCACTTTAATGCATTAACAGTTGCATCTTCAGTCAAACTTAAAGAATCAACAAGTCCAACCTGTCTTGGCAATCTGGTTGAAACCCTCCCAAGGGATGGGCTGCCAGACTAAGTAGTCACTTAAAGTCCAAGTTGAGCAGGGTTTGTGTGTCGTTATGCATATTGTTGGTCAAATAAATGAGGATCATATTTACAGCCTCAAACAGGTAGATGGTAGAAATGAAACCATGTTGATCTTGTATTCAGAGAGATGCTATTTTCAAAACCCGAAAGAACTCTGGATAATGTCTGAGACATTCAGCTGAGACCAAGCCTCAGTTGTGCAGGACTGGGTAGTCCCTTTCACAGAAATTGCCGGCACTCAACAACATGTCAGGATCTCATGCAAAATCCCAATTATATTAAATTGATGCCTTCCTGAAGTTATCGTGCCTTCTTATTTCTTTTTTCATGAAGGGATGATAGGCACAACTAGCCCATTCATTGATGTCAATTGCCCGACATCATTCACATGGAAAAAACAATGCGGAAGCCCAAGCGTATCGCCGAAAGCATAATGAAAGTCACAGCCAAACCACCTATTGGGAATCATGCGCGATCGACTAGTGGTGATATGGCTGAATTTACCTTTATTCTGGAGATAGACCTGTTCATAAGTGACATGCCTTGAATCCTTTATTTTGTAATCTTGATTATTACCTTAGTCAGTTGTGTTGTCATATGTAGCCCATTAAGTGCAAATGGATCAGAAATACAAGTATTCCATCTCAATTTAAAATGGTGACAGTGAGGACATTCGACCTACAACCTTACATTCACATTCCATCTTGTTTATCTGTGTTCCACTCTTCCGAGTAACCACCTCCCTCTAACTCATTATTCAGATGGTGTGATGCAGGTTCCTCTTGGCAGTCAGAACTGCTGCTTTTCTCGGCATTAACATTCAATTTCAGGTTTCTTGTGACAAACCAGAGTCTCTTGGCCCGGATCATCAATCAGCTGTTTAGTAACTCTGAGTCTGCAGTGTCAAAGTCCACCTCAACCACAGAGTGAGCATTCAAGCCCTCGATATTTATCTTTTTCCATTTCTTCTCTGTAACTCCAGCGCCACACTTTGGGACATTAGTCTGCCGCCAGTATATTTAAGCATGTTCTTATTACTGAAGCTTAGTGCAATCCAAAGTAAAGGCGGTAAGCCCAATGAAATTCTTATCATTTGATTTTCATTAAAAGTGTGAAGGAAAAAAATGGACATTTAAAGGCATAGGAAACTTGTGTTATGAATGTCAGTTCTTGGAGACTCTATAAATAAGATGCATTGCAGAGAAATTATTGTGAGTTAAATCAAGCGCCAAGAGTGCATATGTGTATGAATATATAAGATGATTGCTAATATTGCATGAATAGGTTGTGCAGTGTGTTCATGAGTCTTTCTAAAAGCGAGAAACGAAGCTGAAATATTACTGATTATGATGCATAAGCGCACTCTTAATTCAATTTGCTTGTGCTTTGCTAAATGCTGATCTGTTGTTTTATGATGGAAAGATATTGCGTTATTGGAGGTAAAGGGCAGTGTGTTTCGTGTCTGCAAAACTTTGATTGTTTCTTAAAAATTTATTGCCTGGATCTTGGAGTTCTGAAGACCTTAAAAATGTGTATGCCCCATCAGTTGCATCTTGTAGTGTGAAGCCTTAAGGAACGTGAAAAGTCAGTGGAAGATTTTATATTTGATCAGCCATTCAGAGATATTGTGCTGAATAGTTTCATTTTACCAGTTGGTTAGGAGAAAGTTACCTGTTGTGGCTCTCTCTGGAAATTTTCAAGGCATTGTGATGTAGAGATCTTCATGGAAGGGTTCAAGATGTTTAGGGCCAAACCCTCTAAGGGGATGTAGAAGAAGTCAGAAAGTAGTGGAAAAGCAGTTCATTAATTTTTGTATCTTCTCTAATCCAACACCTTCAATACGGTAGAACTTCAAAACAAACTTTGCCGGTAAAAACCCGCCACAGTCAGCAGATGCTTTTTCATTGAAGCGGTCCCTAATTACAGTGGGTAATAAGCAGGCGTCGTCATGGATAAAATAATAATAATCCATGATTTATCGGTAAGTTCGGTGGTGCGATATTTACCTATATTCATGGCGATGTATCACATTCATTTTACCTATAAAAAAGCCTCCAGTTCTCATGTGAAAAGGTGTGCTGTTTTAGGCATTTCTTGTGGTGGGTATGGGCATTCAGAGGGCTGTTTGCATTAATACTGTTAGAGAAATGAACCTCATAAGGGTTAGAATAAGGCATTATTGTGATCTTCTATGCAGCTAAATTAAGATAGTTGGTTAGAAGTTCTGTGAAGGTTTTCTTTTGATTCGAGATCAACACGAAGGACAGAGACAAATTGATGTGATGCTCATTTAAGATACCACCACCATTCTGCGGATAAATTTCATTATCATGACATTTCAAATTCTCAGGCTTACGTTAAAATGAACTCGTGCTCAGCATTTCGTGAGGATTTTCATTGACAGGAATTAGGAGGGCTGCAGCGGATATTCACCACGCTGATTCAATGGAACACTGATAACATCACCCATGGTCAATGACAAATCACACGAACTCGCATTAACGTGCCGACTCAGGCATGACCGTCCAGTTACCAACAGCTGCCTGGTTTTGTAGGTTCATCACAGCGTCAGTCATGGAGGATTCAGTGAAGACCGAACTTTACAGGGACTATGACAATGTGAAGTGGTCAGGATCCCTCTGCATTTGTTTCTTCAGTCTCTCATGCTTACTAGTTGAGACTTTCAAAATTGATCTTTCTCTTCTCCATACTGGTTCTGTGGAAAAGACCACCTTGGAACAGGAAATGGTTGGAGATAAGATGTCAATGCAGACAATTTTTGCCGGAAGATGCAGAAAATGTTGCCAGGATAATAATATTCAAGTTGAAGTTGCGACAAATAAGATAACGCTTTGATGATCATCTCAGACGTAGTGTCAGTGGTTTGATTGACAGAATTACCTTCGCCTATGAAATTGATAGATTTGTAAGAATGGTGTGTTAGATGCAAGATTAAGCCTTACGGTTATTTTCAACATGTTTAATTTCCATTTACAAATAATGACCCCATTCTTTAGAATCTCAACAATATTCTTTCAAGCAGAGGCATTGAAAATGGTCAAATTCTGCCGTGATATCTTACATCACCTGTTGCCCTTTCGTTCGTCTGAATAAGACACATATTAATGATTCAATATTCGGGACCATCTTTAGTTTTGCATTGTGTGGTTGTAATTGTTGGTGGTGATAATGTTATATGTAGAGAGGTCGATATTATATATTATCATAAAGATACAATTGGTGGAATCAGGTTCAGCGATATGAGTCCAAGGTGTTGGTGAGGTTGTAAATAGTTAGACAAAGCATCATAAATACAGATACGATATTCAATTGATGATTTAGGTTTAATAACTTCTTCTTGAATAGTTATATTTGATTATAAAACTCCCAATACCAACCAGTGGCAGTTGGCTGGGCACAGATGGAGTATTATTGTGTGGTTGTAAGATGTTGTGGTAGATGGTTCTTCTTCTTTCATTCTCTGGGATAAGTTAAGAGATACAGGAAGTTGTGAACTGGTTTAAGATGAGATAATATTTATAAAGGTAGACCTTGATAGGAAATATTTATTTCTATGACATAGATATGAAAACCACAAGCTTGGTTCTCTATAATGGCCATAGGTATTGATCCCATGCCCCTTAGCCTCTAATTAGTCTTAAACATGATCTTTGGATCATTACTTTAAAGGAAGCAATGAACAAGGATAATGTCTGATGCAAAAACATCACCACAGGACAACAAGTGTAAATATCCATCCAAACATGGTCATGAAGATCAATTTAAACATGTCAAAGACTTTTGAGGTCATGAGAATGAGAATTAGGTGGAAAATGTGTTTTGATGGTTTAAGGTGTATGTGGGGGAGTCTAGTCATATGATGATAAGTCTTAAGGAGCATATATGAGGCAATGAAATATTTAAATAATGTAACATGCATGAATGAACCTATTGAGTCATGGAAAGGGTAGTTAGGGTATGGAATAAAAGAGAGAGAATGAGTTTAAAAAAGGAGGATAATCAATTAGAGACATTCAATCCTCATGGTAGGAGGAAGGAAAAGGAATGGAAGATCATGTTTTGTATGAAAATACAGTGATAAGGTAATATTACTCTGATTTTTGTGTTTGAATGGTTAATTTCATACCAATGAGCATAAATTTTTCATTTTAAATCCAAATGCCTTGAAATTTGGAAATGGGGAAACCATAATTTTGCATATGGTTTTGAATTGTTTTCATTTATGATCAAGAAAATTTTTATTTATGACACATTTTACTACCACTATAGAGGATGCACAAAACTTGTTTTACAAAATGTATGTATGGTAAAGTGAGTATATCTCATGGGTTTGTAAGAGTTAAGACTTAAAAATTTAAGGTAGAATTTTGGGGTTATTTTCAAAGTGTGGGTTTTAAGGGTTTAATGATTTGGAAAATGTACAAAAAATTATTGATGAAATTGTTTTTGATCTAAATGCGAAATGAACCTTTGTGGGCTTGGTAAGATCCTCTTTTGCAGAGATTAGGGGGAGTTGGTTGTTTATAAATCCTCTTAATTAGTTGAATGATATGATTTTTTGAAATCTCTCGCATCATTTGGTATCAGAGCCTGGATTTTTTTGTTGTGATTTAGTTTTGAAGATTGGATGCATGTTTTTGTGCCTAACAATGTTGTGGAAGTTTGTGTGGTGAATGAAGAGTCATGTGAAGAGTCAAGAAGAAAAGTGTGAAGGTGAAAAATTGTGAAGGCACCAAAATACCAGGTTTCAATCATTGGTGAGGTGTTAAGGAATAGGAAAGGTGAAAAATACTTTTCAGAGAGAGAAGATGGACCAAGAAGAGTTGGTAAGAGAGTTAGTGAAATTGTTTAGCCACAAAAGAAGACAAGAAGAATTAGAGAGAAAGAAAAGAGATGAAGCCAAGAAGAAAGAGAAGAAAGTGGAAGCATTAAGAGTAGATGGAATAGAGAGCAGTATGTAGAGAAATTGACAAAACTAATGAAGGAGAAACCAAGGTATGTGCTTGAATTTGTGATGAAAAAGAAAGTTAAATGGCCTGTGATGCAGATTGTAAAGAGAAATAAGAAATTTTAGTTGATGAAGATGATCAAGAGTGAAGAGAGGAAACAAAGACAAAAGAGGATGAAGAGGCAACAAGGAAAGGAAGTGGTAAAATAAATAGTGCATATAGAAGATAAGAGTGAAGATGATGAGGTGATAGAATAAAGCTAAAGAGGGCATATGATGATGACATGAGTTCAGATGGTAGAAGAAGAAGAGTTCAAGAAAAAACAAGATGAAGAGATGGCATGGAAAGAAGTGGAGATAGGGTAGCCAAACCTCAAGGGTTTGATTCTAACATTATGTGTAAGTGTGTGATTGTAGGTATGGAGGAAGAGTTTGAGATGAAAGATGATGAAAGCAAGAAGATAATGAACCAAGAACCACAAATGACTAGTGAAGAAGACAATGCATTTGTTTATGAAATCCTTAATTAATTGGAGATGGAGATAGCTGATCTCAGTAAACCTCTAGCTTTGGAAATTTACGAGACCACAAACACTTTACTGTTCTACTTTTAACTTTGAAAATGACATTCTTTAATTATTAGTGAGAAAAACTAAAACTTAGAACTACTTGCAGAAAGGAAAAGATAACAATTTAACACAATATTTATCCTGGAAACCCCCAAGTTGAGGGAAAACAAGTGGGAAGGGAAATTGCTCTTTCTTCCCAATTTTTATTGGCCAATTGTAAAATAATTACAGATTACAACAAGAGGAAAGAAGGTAAACAATGTAAACACCTCCCTTCTATACTTGGCTACTCTAGTTTCTGCACCTTACTTCTAAAAACACTTCCAACTCCAATGGTTTCTTCTCACTCTCTTGCATTCAAACTTCAATGATCAATTATTTCTTATGCTCATCCTTAAGTAACATGCTTCCCATGTCCTCCTGATGCATTGGAGAATGAGAAACATCCTCCAAGGAAGAGATGAAGATGTTTGAAAAAGCGACTGCTCGTGGCTTCATTTTATTTTTACATCCATTAGTGAGGACCGCCAAGCAGGTATGAAGATCGACAGCTTACACTGTGAAGAGGGGTGGTTGTGAAACCACCAATAGGGACAATTATGTAACTTTAGCAGCCTTTGCTCAGTATTCTACTTAATTTTTTTGAAGATTTTTTTGATGAAGTTGCGTCTTTTTTTAGATCCCTATGGATCAATAACAATATTAGAGCATGCCATACATGGAGAGAAATCATGTGAAGTATAGAATGAACATCAGTCTAAAGGAAGAGGAAGAGCAGCATAATGTGTTGATGGATGAGGGAAAACAAATGAGAAGTCAAGAAAATGAATACAAAAACAAATAAAGTAATGATTACATGATGGATATGACTTATACTAGGATAAAGAAGATGACAAAAGATGAAGGAGGATATTTATTTTTATTGGTATGTTTATTTTTGTAGGTACAAGAGATGGAAGCATGAGAATGATGAAGATGAAGATGGAATGTAAGGAGCAAGGAAGAAATGTCAAGGAAATGAAAACAAAGGAACACCATATGGGACCTAGGAGGTCTTAAGGAAAAAGAGGATAGTGACAATGAAGGGAGAACGATCGAGAATGGGCAAAAATAATGAATACTCGTCTAGAGACCCAATTATGAAAATAAGGTACATGAAGGACTCTTTTCTCCACCTTGGGAGTATGGTCCGGGAGCATCATCACAGACAAGTGTAAATATTCATCCAAACATGTTCATGAAGGTCAATTTAAACATTTCAGGAGTTTTGAGGTCATGAGAATGAGAATTAGGTGGACAAGGTGTTTTGATGGTTTAAGGTGTATGTGGGGGAGTCTAATCATATGATGATAAGTCTTAGGGAGAATGTATGAGTCAATGAAATATTTATATAATGTAACATGCATGAATGAGCCTATTGAGTCATCGAAAGGGTAGTTAGGGTATGAAATCAAAGAGAGAGAATGAATTTTAAAAGGAGGAGAATCGGTTAAGAGACATACAGACATGGTAGGAGGAAGTAAAGGGAATGAAGATCATGTTTTGCATGAAAATACAATGATCGTAATATAACTCTGAGTTTTTTTTGTGTTTAAATGGTTAATGACCCATTTCAGACTAGTGAGCATAAATTTTTCATTTTGAATCCAAATGTCTTGAAATTTGGAGCATAAGGGGAAAACATAATTTTTCAGATGAGTTTTGAATTTTTTTAATTGATGATCAATATATATTTATTTATGATGCATTTTAGTAGCATGATAGAAGATACACAAAAATTGTTTGACAAAATGTCTGTATGGTAAAGTGAGTGTATCTTCTGGGTTTTTAAGAGTTAAGACCTGAAATTTTGAGGGTAGAATTTTGGGATTATTTTCAAATTAGGTTTTAAAGGGTTTATTGATTTAAAATTGTACAAAAGTTATTGATGACAAAAATTTCTGATCTAAATGGGAAATGATCTTTGTGGGCTTGGTAAGATCCTCTTTTAGAGAGTAGGAGTAGTTGGTTGTTTGTAAATCATCTTGATTAGTTGAATGATATGGTTGTTTGAAATATCTCACATCATTTGGTATCAGATCCTGGATTTTTGTTGTGATTTAGTTTGAAGATTGAATGCATGATTTTGTGGCTAACAATGTTGTGGAAGTTTGTGTGGTGAATGAAGTGACAGGTGAAGAGTGAGAAGAAGAAAAGTGTGAAGGCAAAAATTGTGAAGAAATTCATATACATGCACATTTCATCCTTGGTGAGGTGTGAAGGAATAGGCAAGGTGAAAAATAATTGTCGAGAGAGAGAAGATAGACCAAGAAGAGTTGTAATATAATTAGTCCTTCATGTACCTTATTTTCACTAATTATATTACAACTCTTCTGGTCTATCTTCTCTCCGACAAGTATTTTCACCTTTCCTATTCCTTCACACCTCACCAAGGATTGAAACATGGTATATTGGTGTCTTCACAATTTTTCGCCTTCACACTTATCTTCTTCTCACTCTTCACCTGTCACTTCATTCACCACACAAACTTCCACAACACCGTTAACCACAAAAGCATGCATTCAATCTTCAAAACTAAATCACAACAAAAATCTAGGATCCGATACCAAATGATGTAGAGATATTTCAAACAACCATATCATTCAACTAATTAAGAGGATTTATAAACAACCAACTCTCCCTACTCTCGTAAAAGAGGATCTTACCAAGCCCACAAAGGATCATTTCCCATTTAGATCAGAAATTTATGTCATCAATAACTTTTTGTACAATTTTTAAATCAATAAACCCTTTAAAACCTACTTTGAAAATAATCCCAAAATTCTACCTTAAACATGAAGGACTCTTTTCTCCACCTTGGGAGTATGATGCATGAACATCATCACAGACAACAACAAGTGTAAATATTCATCCAAACATGGTCATGAAGCTCAATTTAAACATGTTAGGAGTTTTGAGGTCATGAGAATGAGAATTATGTGGGTAAGGTGTTTTGATGGTTTAAGGTGTATGTGGGGGAGTCTATTCATATGATGATAAGTCTTAGAGAGTATGTATGAGTCAATGCAATATTTAAATAATGTAACATGCATGAATGAGCCTATTGAGTCATTGAAAGGGTAGTTAGGGTATGAAATAAAAGAGAGAGAATGAGTTTAAAAAGGAGGAGAATCAGTTAGAGACATTCATTCCTCGTGGTAGGAGGAAGGAAAAGGAATGGAAGATCATGTTTTGCATGAAAATACAGTGATAAGGTAATATTACTCTGATTTTTGTGTTTGAATGGTTAATGATCCGTTTGCACTCAATGAACATAACTTTTTTTTATTTTAAATCCAAATGTCTTGAAATTTGGACCATAGGGGAAAAATGATCTTGCATATGGGTTTTGAATTGTTTTCATTGATGATCAATATATATTTATTTATGATGCATTTTACTAGCAGGATAGAGGATGCACAAAACTTGTTTGACAAAATTTCTTCATGGAAAAGTAAGTGTATCTTCTCCGGGTTTGTAAGAGTTAAGACTCGCAAATTTTAAGGTAGAATTTTGGGATTAATTTCAAATTTTATTTAAGGTTTTATTGATTTGAAAATTGTACAAAAAGTTATTGATGACATAAATTTTTGATCTAAATGGGAAATGAGCCTTTTTGGGCTTGGTAAGATCCTCTTTTGCAGAGTAGTAGGGGAGTCGCTTGTTTATAAATCCTCTTAATTCGTTGAATTATATGGTTGTTTGAAATATCTCTGCACCAATGTCCTTATCGAGGTTTGATATGAGGAAAAGTAACATGTATTCAATACACAATACACACTTTCAAGACAAAAGAACATTTGTAGTTCTACAAGATAATTACACAATATTTTCTACAAATTCACATGTCGATATACCTTTTCAAATCAGATAGGCGTTCCTTTCCAAATGTTACAAATTTTTTGATGTAAAATTTTCATACATGTTTGATCTATAAACCAAAGTTAAACAATTTTACACAAATGAATCTTTGAAGTTCTCAATTCCTTTTAAAAACATAAAATTGGAAGCGGATTCTCAACTTTCCTTTAGTATTGAATAGAAAATTGGATTCTTTTACTGTTCTAGGGATGTAACAAAATTCTCACTTAGAAAACTCGATAAATTCATTCCTGCTTAACTCTTTCATGTGTCATTTTGAAAATATTCACAAGTTTGTTAATTGATGCATTCAAATCCATTTGCAACTGCATTTAACTGAACAATGAACAAACTGAAAATGAAAGACACAGAAGTTGATAACGGAGTTCATCCCATTTGGGACTACATCTCCGGGTTTGGAATAATGAACCATTTCCATTAAAAACCAATGTAAAACTTTCTTTTACAATTTACATCAGTATGGATATTTAATATTTTTTGAAATATTACTTCATTGAGTGTGGAATTCATTGATCTCAAGATCAAGTTTCTGTTCCCAAAAACTCCAAGTACCTACAACTTTCTCCACCTTGTGGGTATTCAAAACTCCCTGATCTGGGTATGCAAATCAACTGTAAACTGCATAGAAACCCATTAGAGTAATAACTCAAATCTGTAGAGGCCCTGGATCATTCCTGTAAACTACAATTTTACTTCCATAGTTACTTAGCTTCATACAACAGAAGATTACAGATGTACATACAGGATAAACTGATCAATATATCTCTCTAACTATGTTGCAATAATAATTAAATTATGTAAATACAACATAGAATAGATGAACCTATAAATAGTACTGAAACTGAACTTTAAGAACCTCTAAAACCATTCAGAGAAGTGTCTCCACAAGTTCGTAGCACCAGTTCATTATCTCTTTGCTCCTTCCCTCGAGTTCTCCATAAAAACCCTCACATTTTTCTTCCAAAAATAGGACAAACGAACTCAAAACGGGAAAATAATCACATCACTGGAATCTTCTCTGAATTCCTGACAAAATTCTAGAAGACATCAAGTCTCCATTCGGCCTCCAAGACCCTCAAATATGGCCTTGAATCAAAACTGCCGAAGACAGTCAAATAATAATACACTTGTGTGTATTCTTCTTCTTTTACACACACACACACACACACACACACACACACACACACACACACACACACACACACACACACACACACACACACACACTTAAGTGTATATTTAGTAAATTTAATCCCATTTAAATCTCCCAATAATCCTCCCAAAGCCCATGATTCTCTCTTATCCATGTGAGTGGATTTTAGCATTAAAAATGGAGGAATAATCCCACGTATAATGGGATATTACCAATTTTAGACCTTATCAAAGCCTTCAAATCCTCCATTTAATGTGCATACCAAGTCCACATAATGCTAACCACCCTCCTCCTTCTCTTGTGGATATTTTCTTGGTTGGAAAAATGGCTTGCCTTGAAAAATGCGCCAAAACTTGGGAGAGAAGATTTGGTCAAAATTTGAGAAATTTAAGGTGCTTAATTAGGATTAATCAAACAGATATCTTAGGATTAATTTATGAATTAATAAAATATGTTAACTAAGGGTATCTTGTAGTTGGAATATTGGCCGATGTTCCACCTACATAATATCACTAGTTAGCATAAATAATTCAAAAATTTGAAGATTTAAAATAATTACGGCGGTCAAGAATCAACTTCCGAAATGCATAACTTTTGCATACGAACTCAGATTTGGTCCGTTCAAAATGTGTCAGAAAGCTTGTGAAGAACTTTATACCATGAAACTGATTTTAAAATATTACAAGACCATAAATTTTGCCTTGTTGCCAACTGCCACGTGTCACCTTGCCATTGGTCCACTTGTTGACCTGTTGACCAGGGTTGACCCGTTTACGACCTTAACTTTGACCGGTGATAGAATTTGCATACGAACTCCGATTCTAAAGTTTATCATACCATCGAAAAGATCTCGAGAAGCCTTTCGTCATGGTATAGGTTTAGGGTAGTTTAGGGAAGATCTGCATAGTGAAAAATCCTCCGGATCACTCCTCCCCAGTAAGACCATTTTGACCTCAAAATGGAAATTCACTCTGCTGAACTGTACACACGTTCTCTGCATAATACAAGCATAGAAACCCATTTATAGCATGGAAAGTTTTCCAAAATATTGTAATATTCAAATGACAATAATAGTAACATAACCCAATGGCTTGAACTGCAACTGATATGACACTGCAATTGCCATATTTCTGTACATCCTGATCCAGCACTAATCCAACATATACAAGAGAAAAACTCATATCAAGGTGTTTTGAAGTCAATTCTATCAACTGATGTATAAACTACATTTCACAAAACACCAATTCTATCAACAAAATAAGACGAGATATAAAAACATCCCTGCGAGAAATCAACTATCTTATCGAAATTGTATACGAACCGCAAAGAGTAAATACCAACTCGCATATCACAACTGCCAAAAATGACTTGTTACCCAAATATAGTCACCGAGTGATTGATTCTCTTAACCTCTACACCGCATAACAAGCTTAAGGTGTTCTCCTTGTTTTATCAATATTTGTTCCTCCTGCTGTCCAAATCTATGTGAAAGAGGCCGAAACCCACAAACCCGAGAGAGAGAGAAAATCTAAAGTCAATATATCCAAAGCCACGGCCTTTTTATTTGGCGCAAACAAACTCACTGTTGCACAAAACACAGTCGCGCCATTGGGCACACTGTCCCTGCCTGCATCATGCATCCTTCCTACGCCCTAT
Source organism: Taxus wallichiana var. yunnanensis (assembly GCA_018340775.1). Lineage (NCBI taxonomy): Eukaryota > Viridiplantae > Streptophyta > Pinopsida > Cupressales > Taxaceae > Taxus > Taxus wallichiana. Next base: position 281,020,562 of record CM031238.1, read on the forward strand.
AAAACTCTAAAAACCCTAATGCACGGCAAGCGCAAGCGCAAATCCCGCTACATCAACATCTGAATGTCATGCAAACTCTTCTTGTGCCACGCCAAAATCCCTTGGCGCACCTTAACTCAATGATGCATCCTTTAATTCTGTGCCCTTGCGGTGCATAAAAATGTTTTGCAACATGTTCCATATCTGTGCCATTGGCGCACCCTGCCGCCTTGCAACACCAAGATAATCTGCACCTAGTTTAAACCCTTCATATGGCGTAGGCGCAATCCCGCCTACATCAACATCTGAGTGTTTTGTGTAATATTTCTATGCCCTGCACCCCTTTACGTTATTTTTATCCATGCAACACTCTCCAACATTGCGCTTGATTTTCGACCCTTCACGGCTGCGGTAAGATAGCCGCGCCGCGCCCCCATAAGCTTCTAAATTACTAACTCTTCATTCTGTAAAGCTTTGATGGATGATCTGATAGCTAACATGGATCTCTACGGTGGAATTTGTTGCTTCTTCTTTCGATCAACAATCGAACTCAGATTCGCACATGTCTTCATCAAGTAAGAGGCCAACCAAGTCAAAGGGTAAGGCCAAACTCACGGAAGAAGAAATGAAGTACAAATACCAAAGGGTCAGGATGCCCGAGTCCCTTGCAGAATGTGACTTGGACATTAGGGATTTTGAACTTGGCCACATTGATATGGAGGATTTCTAGGCCAGAACCAGAAGGGTCATAGGCAGTCCATGGATGGAAAAATTGGTCGGAAGTGGTCTACACTTCTGGGGGAATTCCCGTGAGCACGGTGAACAATGAATTCATGATGGTGGTGGCCCGTTGCTACAATAAGGACACAAGGTGTGTCGAGAATGAAAAGGGTGAGGTTATAATCAACCTCACTACCCGGCACTTTGAAATCATGTTGGGTATCCCCACCATCGCACTTTGTGGCAATAAGCCAAGAAGACTGCATAAAGGCATGGGATGAAAATGAGGACAAATGCAGCTCATGAACAAAGTGTATTTGAAAAATAAGAAGGTAATAACACGGTGGCCGCAGGTTATTCATCGCAGTGACTTCTCGGAGGAGCTGAGCGACACTATAACCTTCCTGAGTAGGGTGTTTGGGCTTCCTGATGCCCATTACTTCCACAAATGGATGCTCAGGTATCTGGAAACTATGAGCAAAAACATCCCAGATCAACGTTTTGAATGGGAAAAAATCATCAAGCAGACTGCTCTGAGCAACTCCAACAACTCTCAACAACGGGGAGGTTCTACATGAACTCCTACGTGGTATACGTTGTTGCTTCCGAAAGAGATTACCTAGCATTGAGCCGATGCGGGGTGTGGCCCCAAGTGAAAATATATGAATATTATCCAGAGTTGAGACTGGAAAACAACATCCCATAGTTCAGTAAGATCAACGATGCCTTCTTCTACGACATCATCTGCCTCTTGAGGCCCAATATGACTCACGGTCAGACGACCAAGAGCATAGTGACTGCCACAGAGAAGTGGGGGCGTTATTTATGTAATTCCCCACTTTCACCTTTCTCAGGGCCACCAACTTCTTGGGAGAGCCCACCAAGCTGCCAAGGTATGCGGGGCCTAAGCTGATCCTATTGGAGCTATCCAGGCAGCTTATCACATATCATGAGAAGTGCCTGAAAAGAAAGAAGGGTGGAACTCCATTCCCCCTCACAGTGGGCAGGTACACCTGCACTTCTCACACCAAAGCCCGGGAAATGTTTGCGGAGCTGGAATTGCTCAACTTGAAACACAATTTTTCGGCAAGGCCGACCTTTGATCCTCGCAATTGCCTCCAAAAGGCAAAGCTCGATCCAATCCACGTCCCACAGATCGAGGATATCTACATCGACCTGTATCATGAGGTCGAGCTCAGAAGGAAGGATCACTCCCACCTGGCCCTACAGAAATCATCCAGTATGGCGTGGCCATTGTCTCGAAAGGTTACCAAATGACTGATCAAGAAGTTGATCAGGTCTATCTAGATACGGACGGGGACAATTGGCCATTTTCCAAAATAGATAGGACAAGGGCACCTCAAACTATTGAGGAGAGGGTTAAGGGCACTTTGCAGCGCACAGAGCATTGGTGCAGGTATAACGGTCTCATCTACCTAGGGGTAGACTTCACCACGTCTCCTTTAGGCAATGCACCTGCTAGGCCAAAGCACTTGCCAAAGGGCAAAGGGAAAGAAAAAGAAGGGGAATCAAGCGCTACTCAAGAGCAAGCTCCCGAGAGTCCTCCTTCGCGCCCAGAGCAGGTCATATGCCCTATCTCCCTAAAAGAACAGTGGTAAGTGTTCCAATGGCACATCCATTTAGGATGTTCCACTGTCAGAATCTGAAGTTCCACCGTCCATCTCCCGCTCCTCCTTCCCCTCCTCGTGTCACTCAAGCAACCACTCCTTTGGTTGTGTCTTCTCCCGTCTTCTACCTGTTCCCCTTCCTCTTCCTCCATCTTCTCTTCCCCTCGTGAGCTGTCCCCTAGTATTTCTTCCCTCATCTCTCAGATCCCTTCCGCCCCCATGGTTTCTTCTCCTACAGTGACTCCTACCCCTATGAGCGTTGGAGTTTTGGCTTCTTTATCAATGCCGCGCCAAGCGTCTTGACCCATTTCCCGAGTTCACTATAGTTTCTCCTTCTTCTTCTTCCTTTCCCTCTCCCCCTCTGGTCACACTCCCTTAAGTCCAAAGATGGATCTCCCAACACCGAGACAACATAAGAGGAAAGTCCCCATCAGCACCTATGGACTTCTCCATCATCCCAACAAAAGGAGCTAAGAAGCAAAAAATGATAACCCGCTTCTCTCATAGTGCTTCAGATGAAAGGGTAATGGAGATCGCATATCCCGATCCCACAAAGGACTAAAAGGATATGTCTCCTACAAATTATATAGTGACGCATGTCATGATGGGAACGCATCCAAAGCCTACAGGAGAGGCCCTATTTGCAATGGATGCCCTTTGCAAAAAGATTCGTGGAAGGAAAGGAAGAGAAGAAGAGGATCGAAAGAGCAGTAATAGACACCTTCTCCAAGCCCCGCAGAAAATGGGAAGTGCACTTCCTACAAATGCCACCGAAACTCCCGAGGCCCTTAGTAGAAAGATGAACGAATACGCCAAGATTGGCAAACAAGGTATGGCAAGTATCCGCTGGAGAGACCAAATCCTCAAGGATAGTGAGGAAGTAATCGTAAAGTTCACGAGCCGTATCGTAATATTGATCAAAGCTAACAAGGAACTCCAGCGATTGGGACCTATCTTCCAAGAGTTAGACCATGAGATGTTGTCATCCACCAAATTGTCCAAATTCAACAGTTGAACTTTTAGATATTTTGTAAATATTTTGTAATTAGTTGTTGGTTTCTTTTTGTCTTCTCTCTCCTTCTCCTTCTATATATACTTGGATATTTGTTATATTCAGGGGGTGGACATTTTTTAGATGAAAAATAGAAGTGAGAAGAAAAGGATTTTTAGTTTTTGTAATAGAAGAAAATATTAATACAAATATTGAGACTTTGTGTTGAATACATGTGTTATGTGCATCAGACCTTTCTTATGTCAGATCTTTGTGTTTATTCTGTTAGATCTATCTCTACTTTTTTTTCATTTGTTCATCAGTATTGCTTTGTTTGTTTATGCAAGTAGTTTTGGCTCGTTTATTACCAATCCTAAAACATAAACCTTATGACCTTTATGCTTTGGAATTCATTTCCTTTCTCCCTTCAGAACTATCCTATCTCCTCTCTTCCCTTCGTCCCTTTCTGCTCACGGTTGGAAATACCCCAACTGGGATGAGATCCCAAACCCATGAAGGAAGAATATTGTAGGACTTGCGCAGATTCCTGCTAGTAGAATAGCAATAAACCAGTTTAGCTTTTTGCATTGTCTCAAAGAGGGCTATGCCTTGCACACTTTTGGCTCGTCTATCCATAGATCTACCCAACCGATAGATTTTGGACCATTGATTTTTGGTGACTCCACCTGGGGAACGAAATAGATCTATGTGAGTGTTGTGTGTCGTTAAAGGACACTAACAGGTTGCTAAAGTAACTAAGAAAATTGATAAAACTACAAAAATCACTACCTATTTGCAAATCTTAGCTTTTGCTTAAAATCCAAAATTTTTGCAAAAGTGATCCAAACTGAAAATTTTCTTCAGAGATCCATAGATCTGGGCTAGTCGGAGATCTTTAGTTCGCTGAGTTTTTACAAAAACCCGTATATTTCCGTAGATCTGAGTTTCTGATTGTTTTACAAAAATTTTCAAACCCTTGCAAAAAGTCAACTCTAAGATCCGAAAATCAGCTTGCTAAGTTTAACCTCATTTTATCCTCGTTGATCTTTGTCATTAAACCGCAATCGGTTTTCAAAAGAGGGATAAAATTAAATATTCGAAAAGTACATGCTGCTGATTTTTTTCGAAAAATCAGAAAATCAGCAAGTACAACCAAAAAGAGTTTTTAAATCTGCTCTAAAAACATTGCAGATTTGAAAGATACACTGGCGGGTGAACCATTTACTCATAGCAGGAGAGCTCGTGGGGAAGTCAATCCTATTTTTGATCTGCTTCAAAGGCACAACTTCAGTATTACACCGACACGCTTCTCATCGTTGAGTTCAACCGATCGGTCGACAGAAGTGTCTCGCCTCCACGAAAGAACCATTTTTCGCAAGGAGCCTCCACATCCCTTTGCAGCGCTTTGTTGCTCAGTGGAACCGCGCTCCCAACTCGCGTCCTCTTTCCAAATTTTCAAATGGCAGTACCATGGGGAAACGCTATGGGCCCTCTTGCGTTACCACATCTTGTTCACGCACTCCCTCATGGAAACTCGAAAGAATTTCCCAAGATTTGATGGGAGTGGAAACCAAAGCATGGATTCACATATATCTACATTCATCATGTCATGCAGCATCCTAGATGTGACCCATGAAGATGTATCAGTACGTCTCTTTCTAGAGACTTTGCAAGGACCCCGCAGAGAATGGTTCCAACATTTTGGCCGGATCTATCACTAGTTGGGCCACATTACGAACTGCATTTGAAGAAAGATATAAGCCTTTAGAAGACGTGTTTGCGTTACTATCCAAGATCACTCACCTAAAGAAGGAAGTCAATGAAACCATGCGTGATTTTATCACTCGTTTCAATTCACTAATTAACCGTGTGCCGCCTGCCATGTTGATGCTAGAAAATTAAAAGTGTTTCTTTATGAACGCCATGAGCTCAAGAGTAAGTTTCTTGCTCTTACAAGAACAAATCACCACTCTGGTTCTAGCTCATGTTAGAGCCATTTGGATAGAGGACAACCTGCTTATATCTGGTGAATTAAAACGTGAGCCATCTAAGCCTAAAGCTTCAACCCCTTCTCAATCCACTTCATCGGATCCGCATTCCAGAAGATGGAAAACGACTTGCTCGCGTTGAAGAAGCAATTAGCTCAAGCTTCTCCTAGCACTTCATATCAGGATACCCCACGGAGAAATTTCACTCCCAACAATGCCCCACAAAGGCCGTGTTTTGCCTACAACTGCTCCATGGTTGGCACTTGAGGCCCCTCCGGTCAATGCCCTGGTCGAGGTTGAAGAAGAGGAACAAAATTACGAAGAACCTTCATCCCAGGTGGAGATGATCAAGATGTCGGTGAACCGACTAGTGACTCTACAATCGGGTATATGGAATTTGAAGATGAAGAATCTGATGATGAAGAGGGTACCCAAGGGTACGTGAGTGGACAGTCATATGCTATTTTCACCCGCTCTCAAGGAAAAGAATCAGAAGTTGCTGCCAGGATACAAAAAGAGAAGGTTGTGTCTAACACGCCTCCAACCATTGCTAAAAGAGGTAATCCTCTTCCTGCTCAACCTCCTATTAAGTCTTTTACAAAAAAATATTTTCCCCATCTCTCCTCCAAATCAACCTTCTTCTATTCCCATAAAGACTAGTAATCCTACCCTACCGCCGCGAAGTGAGGGACTCATTCCCTCATCAATGCAACCCTTGGTCGCATTCGACATAATCGATCATGCTAAAAAGACCAAGATTCAAATGTCTGAGGCTGAATATCTCCAGTCAAACCCTGAGCAACTTGTAAGATTGACCGAATATATCCAAAGCCAAGCTGCCGTAGCTTCCCATGTCTCCCCGAAAGGAATCCTTTCCACTCCTCTTGCATCTTGCATAAATGTGGCCTCGACTTGTGTAGGAAAATTGAACCTTTTTATCTCTCCCTCCTAATCAATGGTCACAAGCTAAGCAATTGCATAATTGATTCTGGAGCTTCCGATAATGTCATGCCGGATAAAAGTCACCCATGCTTTGGGCCTCACTCTTACCAAGCCTTTCAGCAGATGTTACTCCATGGAAACCAAACAAGTTCCATTGATTGGTTAGATCAAAGACACAGTTGCCTTTGCAGCATTCCCAGAGAAAAGAGTAAAGATGACCATCCTCGTTGTTGATATCCCAACGGCATATGGAATTCTACTAGGAAGAAGCTTTTGCAAAGAAGTTGGTGGAGAGATTTATATGGATTGGTCCAAAGCCAGAATCCCGTCAAGGGTGTAATGTAGACATTGGAGCCTAAATCGCAAAAGAAGTACTTGGTCACCAATTCTGACGACCCCAAAGCCCAAATTCTCTTCGAATCATCAGGAATGGGGAACTACTTCTTATCTACTGAGTCTGATAAAATGGACGTTCTCATCCAAGAGGAGGACCTTAACAAGATATGGATGCTACAATTTGATGGTAGTTGTGCAACTAGTGGATGCGGTGCTGGAGCTGTGCTAATATCTCATGAGGAGGAGATTTTTCCTCTCTCTTTCAAGTTGTAGTTTTTCAACATGAATAATACTGCTGAATATGAATCTTTGCTACTTGGCATGCAAGCTGCAAAAGAAAGGGGAATCAAGAACCTAAAAGTACAGGGTGATGCCGAGCTAGTCGTAAATCAAGTAAAAAGAATATACCAAGTAAAGAATGAAAGGCTCAGGCATTACCGCAACGCAGTATGGGACAACATTGAGGAATTTGATGCCTTCTCAATAAAAGTCATTCCAAGAGCTAGAATGACATGGCCGATTCACTGGCCGTCTCAGCGTCTCTCATGCTCCCTCACCCCGGGTTAAAAATAAACACATATACTATTGAGGTAGTCTTCCGCCCAAGCATGCTGATAATTCTCAAAAAGATGGCGTGTATTCAATGATGACAATCAACTTATTGCCTTTCTAGAGAAAGCAAAAAAATTTAGTGAGCTTCATTTTGAAGGATCTACTTCTGCATGCCGTGAATCTGTCACTGATCAAGCAAACGAATCAAAAGGAGGTGATGGCATATGTCAGCTCAAAGGAAATAAAATCCTAAAAGGTTTAGTCTCTCTAGAACGATTGTTTGACAAACATGATCATTTTGTAAAAAAGAAGCGGCAAGATGATCCTAACTCCTCTCTAGAAACCGAATCGGTTAATCTAGGTACTATGGAACATCCGCAGCTTGTGAACATTGGAAAATGTTGCACACCCCAAAGAAAATGGAAGTTTGTCAAATTGTTGAAGAAATATATGGACGTATTGGCATGGTCTTATGCTGATCTAAAGTCTTTCAAGCCGAAGGATGTTCAACATGACATCCCATTGAAAGAAGATGTCAAACCTTTTCGCCAGAAACAAAGGCACTATAATCCCAAGATCTCGGGTACCATCCAGAAATACAGAAGATGTTAGATGCAAGGATCATTTTTCCTATCCACCACAGTACCTGGGTCGCAAACATCGTGCCAGTGTGAAAGAAGAATGGCGAGATACACATATGCGTAGATTTCTGCAACCTGAATCAGGCATCCTTGAAGGATAACTACCCGCTTCCCATAATGGATCAGGTTCTGCAGGCAAAGAATCGGTTCGAGAAATGTTGTCCATGCTTGACGGTTTTTCAAGCTATAATTAGATTGAAGTCGGGCCAAAAGATCGATACAAAACAACATTCACTACTCCCTGGGGCACATTCACCTACAATAGGATGCCTTTTGGCTTGACCAATGTTGGTGCCACCTTTTAGTGAGCAATGGACTTCGCATTCAAAGGTATGATGGGAAAGGTCATCGTAGTTTACTTGGATGACTTAACTGTGTTCTCAAAAAAGTGAAGCGATCATTGTGATCATTTGGAGCAAGTATTGATTAGATGCCGAGAACACAAAATTTCCCTAAATCCAAAAAGTCTATTTTTGGAGTCACTGAAGGAAAGTTGTTGGGACACGTTGTAAGCAAGGAAGGGACAAAGATAGATGTTGAAAGGGTTAAGGCCATTCAGAGCCTTACCTTACCTACAAGCAAGACCGGTGTCCACTCCTTCTTGGAAAAGTGAATTTTCTCAGATGCTTTGTTCCCAACTTTGCTGAAAAGACTCACCACATATCAAATATGATGAAAGGGTCACAAAATTTCCGGTGGAGCGAAGAAGGAAAGACGTCATTCGAGGATATAAAAGCCTTTGTTGCTCATGCACCAGTCCTGGTATGTCCCGACTTCTCCAAGGATTTTATCATGTACAGTTATGCATCTGAGCATACTGTATCGACCATCTTAATGCAAAAAAACTCTGAGGATGTTGAATCTCCAATAGCGTTCATGAGTTCTCCTCTCAAGCCTCATGAATTGAAGATGTCTCTAGTTGGAAAAACACGCCTTCGCCATTGTCAAAGTAGTCAAGAATTTCGATACTACATCATGAACTCTCATACGGTGGTGCTGGTTCTTGACACGGCAGTCAAGTCAATCTTAACTCAACAGGAGTTAGGAAGCTTACGAGGGAATTGGATCGCAAAGGTCCAAGAGTATGATCTAGACATAAAACCAACTAAGATGGTAAGAGGCAAGGGCCTATGTCAGCTTATGGCTGAAAACAAAGATTCAGAGGTCCCTAAAGAAAAGGATGATTGCATCGATGGAATGCAAGGCAGCTGGAGAAAGCTGATTCTCTACCTATGGTTCTATTCGTTGCAACTAGCGACGAATGGTATTCTGATATCACTTTCTTTCTCACTTATGGTGAGTGTCCGGCTCATCTAACTTCAAAGGAGAAGCATACCGTAAAGCTCAAAGCAACCAGATATGTCATCTGGGATGACGGTTTATACAAGCGGGGGATTGATGGCATCTTCTTGCGATGCGTTGACAAGATGGAGCAGATAAAATTGATAGAAAGTTTTCATGACTCAGACTGCGGCGGTCACTTTTCCTCGTCGTCATAGCCCATAAGATCATCCGGGCCAGGTACTATTGGCCAACGCTATTTCAGGATACAGCCACCTGGGTAGCAAAATGCGAGCTCTGCCAACAGTTTGTTGGAAAACCAAAATTGGCTGCTTTTCCCCTCAGGCCCATCATTATTGACGAACCATTCAGGAAATGGGGAATCGACTTTATCGCAGAGCACTACATCCCCAATCAAGTGCCGGACATAGTTATGTCCTAACAACAATAGATTACTTCACCAAATGGGTGGAAGCCATACCCGTTAAGAATGCCACCTCTGAAATTGTTTGTAACTTCATCAAAGAAAGTATCATTGTAAGGTTTGGTGTTCCACACAAGATCGTTGTTGATAATGCTTCCAACTTCTCCTCATGGGAAGTTATCAGTTTTTTCTATGAATATGGGATAACCTTGGCCCACACCTCAGATTATTACCCCCAGGGAAATGGTCAAGTAGAATCCAGCAATAAGAACTTAGTGACCATCATACGGAAGCTAGTTGATGAGAATCAGCGGTCATGGCACAAGTCATTGTATGATGCTTTGTGGGTAGACCGTATTACTCCAAAGAGGTCTCTCGGTATGTCACCTTTTCAAGTATTATATGGAATCGACGCTGAACTTCCCATTTCTGTGGAACTTCCTACTCTGCGCTTGGCACGAGTGATCAAAGATGAGACTTTCTAGAATTCTCTTGAAAAGAGGGTCATGTATCTAACAGAGCTTGAAGAAAAGAGAGTAAAAGTGGTCGACAGGATCACCGAACATCAGAATCAAGTCAAGAGACTGTTCGATAAGAAGGCCAAGCAGAGAGATTTTCAGGTGGGGATCTCATCCTTTTGTGGGACAAGCGAAGAGAGCCAAAGGGCATGCACAGAAAATTTGATTCTCTATGGAGAGGGCCTTTCAAGATCAAGTAGCTCAATGGAGAGAATAGCTTCTATCTCTCGTATCTAGATGGAATTGAGATCCCGCTTCCCTATAGCAGGTAGCATCTCAAAATATTTAGGAAGTAGAGCTTGCCTCTCTTCTTTCTTTGTTTAAGTTGTGTGTTTGATTTTGTTGTTTTCCTTTTGTTGTGTGTTTGCTTTTGTTGGTTGTGTGTTTTCCTTTTTGTTGTCACCCTTGTTTTTGACTCTGTAACCCAATGGATAGGCACATGTTGATCTAGGATTCTCTACCCTTAAGCTTCACTCAAAGATAGTCCCTAGAAAGAGCCAGCTGTTATCCTGTAAAATTGATAAGGGCAATTTTACAGGTAACCATACCAAAATTTTGTTTTGGTTCCCCACCTAGGTCCCCTAGCGTTCGGATTGGCATAAAATCCCTTTCCGGAAAATCTAGTTTTTCGAACTTAGTCATTTTGGTCCTTTTTGGTTAGGCGCAGATTTTACTCATGCAACATCAAATGAATTTGCCCCCTTCTATTCCTTTGGCACATCCTTTGGAGTGTCGACATTACAAATGTTGCACCTTCCCATGTTGCGCCCTTCTCGCCTGCGCCAAGGTGCATGCGCCACCTTGTCGACATTAAAATTGTTGTGCCCCGAATGGTGCGCCAAGCGCTAAAAAGCCCATGTCGACAGTCTTGAATCCGCGCCAATGGTGCAAATAATTTCATGTTGGCATTTGTTTTGGTGCGCCCTTTGAAAAAGTTGGTGGCACATTTATTACGCCTTTTGCTATAAATAGGCGCATCCGACCTGTCATTTTCACGATTGAAAACATGTGAAAAAGTTAATTCCTCTGCACCTGTCAGCACTCCTGTCATCCCTGTGTCACTTTACGTCACATTCATGGACCCCGTATCATTTCTTCCATTCTATATATTCCTGGTAAGTGGTCCTTGCTCTTCTTGTGTTGATTGTTTGTGGGTTTTCTGTATTGTTTTCAGAGGTTGTTGTTAAAAAACAAAGAAATGAATCTAAAGAAATAAAACACAACCTCCAACCCATTTTGCAATCTTCTCCCCCCAAACCAGTTTTACCCTCCTTCCAGATCTGCTGGCCTGGAGGGATTTGTCTCGAAAATGAATCCAGGATCCTCTTCGCTCTGTTCCCCTCGTTGTCCAAATCTATGTTGAAAGAGGCCGAAAACCACAAACCTGAGAGAGAGAGAGAAAATCTAAAGTTAATATATCCAAAGCCATGACCTTTTTCTTTGGCGCAAACAAACTCATTGTTGCACAAAACACAATCGCGCCATTGGGCGCACTGTCCCTACCTGCAGCATGCATCCTTCCTGTGCCTTATGAAACTCTAAAAACCCTAATGCAAGCGCAGGCACAAATCCTGCTACATCAACATTTGAATGTCATGCAAACTCTTCCTGCGCCACGCCAAAAGCCCCTTGGCACACCTTAACTCAATGATGCATCCTTTAATTTTGCCCTTTGGTGCATAAAAATGTTTTGCAACATGTTCCATATATGTGCCATTGGTGCACCCTGCCGCCTTACAACACCAAGATAATCTGCGCCCAGTTTAAACCCTTCATATGGTGCAGGCGCAATCCCACCTACATCAACATCTGAGTGTTTTGTGTAATCTTTCGTGTGCCTGCGCCCCTTTGCGCTATTTTTATCCTTGCAACACTCTCCAGCATTGTGCCTTGCTTTTTTCGACCCTGACAACTGCAAAGTATAGTCGCGCCTATGCCCGCCCAGAAGCTTCTAAATTACTAACTCTTCATTCTATAAAGCTTTGATGGACAATCTGACAGCTAACATGGCTCTCTGCGGTGGACTTCCTTGCTTCTTCTTGCAGATCAGCAACTGAACTCAGATTCACACATGTCTTCATCAAGTAAGAGGCCAACCAAGTCAAAGGGTAAGGCCAAACTCACGGAAGAAGAAATGAAGTACAAATACCAAAGGGTCAGGATGCCCGAGTCCCTTGCAGAATGTGACTTGGACATCAGGGATTCAGAACTTGGCCACATTGATATGGAGGATTTCTGGGCCAGAACCAGAAGGGTCACAGGTAGTCCATGGATGGACAAATTGGTCGGAAGTGGTCTACACTTCACTAGGGGAATTCCCGTGAGCACGGTGAACAATGAATTCATGATGGTGGTGGCCCGCTGCTACAATAAGGACACAAGGTGTGTCGAGAATGAAAAGGGTGAGGTTATAATCAACCTCACTGCCCGACACTTTGAAATCATGTTGGGTATCCCCCACCACCGGCACTTCGTGGCAATAAGCCAAGAAGACTGCATAAAGGCATGGGATGAAAATGAAGACAAATGCATGCAGCTCATGAACGAAGTGTATCTGAAAAACAAGAAGGTAATAACAAGGTGGCCGCAGGTTATTCATCGCAGTGACTTCTCGGAGGAGTTGAGCGACACCATAACCTTCCTGAGTAGGGTGTTTGGGCTTCCTGATGCCCATTACTTCCACAAATGGATGCTCAGGTATCTGGAAACTATGAGCAAAAATGTCCCAGATCAACATTTTGAATGGGCAAAAATCATCAGTAGCACCATCTCTGAGCAACTCCAACAACTCTCAACAACGGGAGGTTCTACATGAACTCCTACGTGGTATACGTTCTGCTTCGAAAGAGATTACCCAGCACTGAGCCGATGTGGGGTGTGGCCCCAAGTGAAAATATATGAATATTATCTAGAGTTGAGACTGGAAAACAACATCCCGGTTCGATAAGATCAATTATGCCTTCTTCTACGGCATCATCTCGCCTCTTGAGGCCCAATATGACTCACGGTGGATGACCAAGAGCATAGTGATTGCTGGCAGAGAAGTGGGGGTGTTATTTACGCAATTCCCCACTTTCACCTATCTCGGGGCCACCAACTTCTTAGGGGAGCCCACCAAGCTGCCAAGGTATGCGGGGCCTAAGATGATCCTATTGGAGCTATCCAGGTAGCTTATCACATATCACGAGAAGTGCTTAAAAAGAAAGAAGGGTGGAACTCCATTCCCCCTCACGGTGGCGGTACACTGCACTTCTCACACCAAAGCTGGGAAATGTTTGCGGAGCTTGAATTGCTCAACTTGAAACACAATTTTTAGCAAGGCCGACCTTCGATCCTCGCAATTGCCTCCAAAAGGAAAAGCTCGATCAATCCACGTCCCACAGATCGAGGATATCTACATCGACTGTATCGAGGTCGAGCTCGGAAAGAAGGATCACTCCCGTCGGCCCTAGCAGAAATCATCCAAGTATGGCATGGCCATTGTCTCGAAAGGTTACCAAATGGTGATCAGAAGTTGATCAGTCTATCTAGATACGGATAGGGACATTTGACCATTTTCCGAAATAGATAGGATGAGGGCACCTCAAACTATTGAGGAGAGGGCTAAGGGCACTTTGCAAAGCAGCACACAAAGCATTGGTGCAGGTATAACGGTCTCATCTACCTAGGGGTAGACTTCACCACATCTCCTTTAGGTAATGCACTTGCCAGGCCAAAGCACTTACCAAAGGGCAAAGGGAAAGAAAAAGAAGGGGAATCAAGCGCTACTCAAGAGAAAGCTCCCGAGAGTCCTCCTTCTACCGCCTAGGAGCAGGTCGTATGCCCTATCTCCCTAGAAAAAGAACAGGTGGTAAGTGTTCCAACGGGCACATCCACTCAGGATGTTGCCACTGCTATAACTACTGAAGTTCCCACTGTCCCATCTCCCGCTCCTCCTTCCCCTCCTCGTGTCACTCAAGAAACCACTCCTTTGGTTGTGTCTTCTCCCCGTCTTCTACTGTTCCCCCTTCCTCTTCCTCCATCTTCTCTTCCCTCGCGGAGCTGTCCCCCAGTATTTCTTCCCTCATCTCTCAGATCCCTTCCACCCCCACGGTTTCTTCTCCTACAGTGACTCCTACCCCTATGAGCGTTGGAGTTTCAACTTCTTTATCAATGCCACCGCCAAGCGTCTCGACCCATTTCCCGAGTTCACTGTATTTGCTCCTTCTTCTTCCTCCTTTCCTCTTCCCCTCTGGTCACACTCCCTTAAGTCCAGCATGGATCTCCCAGCACCTGAGCCAACATAAGAGGAAAGTCCCCATTGCACCTATGGACTTCTCCGTCATCCCAACAAAAGGAGCTAAGAAGCAAAAGCTGATAACCCGCTTCTCTCAGAGTGCTTCAGGTGAAAGGGTAATGGAGATCGCATACCCCGATCCCACAAAGGACAAAAAGGATCTGTCTCCTACAGATTATACAGTGACATCAGGTCACGATGGGAACGTCATCTAAAAGCCTACAGGGAGAGGCCCTATCTGCAGTGGATGCCCTTTGCTAAAAAGCTTTAGGAAGTAAAGGAAGAGAAGAGGATACTGAAAGAGCAAGAATAGACACCTTCTCCAAGCCCTGCAGAAAATGGGTAGTGCACCTCCTACAACTGCCACTGAAACTCCTGAGGCCCTTAGCCAGGAAAAGATAAATGAATACGCCAAGATTGGCAAACAAGGTATGGCAGTATCCACCTGGAGAGACCAGATCCTCAAGGATAGTGAGGAAGTAATCGTAAAGTTCATAGAGCTATATCAGAATATTGATCAGGCTAACAAGGAACTCCAGGTGATTGCGGGACCTATCTCCCAAGAGTTGGACCATGCTAGGTTACAACATGAGACATTCCAGAAGATGCTCGACTGCCTAGTCGATGACTTAGTGAAATTTGGCGTCTTCGATCACCCCAGAGCACCCAACAAAGTCCTTGCTGCTTTGGACTATCGGGTTGATCAGATGGAATTCGTCTTGGAGAAAATTGATAAAATCAAGGAGGAAGCCTTGGATGCAATGCATCAAATGGAGCAGATTGTCCTAAGAATGTCTCAGGCTTGCTCACCCCATCATATGCCTTGAGGAAGGCAGATGACACTATTCGGATCTTTAAGGAGATCGCGTCGCAAGGGTTAGGGTCAGAAGCGACTTTTGATGCAGAATCTATCAACAACCTTCTGGCTGCCGTGATTTTGTTGGATACCTGATGGAGGTAGGTAATGAATACTTCAAGCTCAGAGAGACTCAGAGATGAACGGGAGACTTGTGAAGTCATCGGCGATCACACCAAGGGTCCTGCTCAGGATCAACTTCAACCGATGGTTAGCAAATTCATGGAGTATCGGGCTCAATTCCACATTTCCTCTCCTGAGCAGAAGCAAGATACTCCCTTCCAGCCGTGGGACGATGATGAATAGGCTCCTTCCTCCTAGGATGTTCTCTTTTTTGTAATATTTAAAAGTTTGTTGGCACAAATGATGACATCATCCATGTTGCACCATGAGATGTTGTCATCCACCAAATTGCCCAAAGTCAACAGTTGACTTTTAGATATTTTGTAAATATTTTGTAATTAGTTGTTGGTTTATTTTTTGCCTTCTCTCTCCTTCTCCTTCTATATATACTTGGATATTTTTTATATTTAGGGGGTGGACATTTTTTAGATGAAAAATAGAAGTGAGAAGAAAAGGCTTTGTACTTTTTGTAACAGAAGAAAACATTAATACAAATATTGAGACTTTGTGCTGAATACATGTGTTATGTGCATCAAACCTTTCTTATGTCAGATCTGTGTGTTTATTCTGTTAGATCTATCTCTACTTTTTTGTCATTTGTTCATCAATATTGCTTTGTTTGTTTATGCAAGTAGGTTTGGCTCTGTTTATTACCAATCCCAAAACATAAACCTTCTGACCTTTCTGCTTTGGAATTCATTTCTTTTCTCCCTTTAGAACTATCTATCTCCTCTCTTCCCTTCGTCCCTTTCTGCTCATAGTTGGAAATACCCCAACTGGGATGAGATCCCAAACCCCTGAAGGCAGAATACTATAGGACTTGCGCAGATTCCTGTTGGTAGAATAGCAATAAACCAGTTTCACTTTCTTTGTCTCAAAGAGGGGCTATGCCCGCACCTTGTTGGATCGTCTATCCATAGATCTCGCCTAATCGACATATTTTCGGACCAACATGGACATAATTAAAAATGATGTTCATAAATAGGTTGATGAATTTTTGAATCACAAAAAGATGTTGAAGGAAGTTAAGCGCACTTTTTGGCCCTAGTTCCGAAGATTGGAAATGTAGTGGGGTTCAAGGATTTCAACCAATAAGTCTTTGTAACACCTTATACAAAATTTGCACTAAGATATTAGCTCTTTGCTTGTAGTTACTTTTTCCTTCCATTATTTCGGAACAACAAGGAGGTTTCGTCATGGGAAGACAAATCCAAGATGGTATAATAACTATTCAAGAAACAATTCATTTTGTCAAACTTAGTAAGAAACTGAAAATGGTTATTAAATTAGATATGGCGAAAGCATATGACAGGGGGTATCATGGACATTCTTTGACAAGGTTTTCAAGAAATTTGGTTTTGACAACTCTTTTAGATGTATGGTCAAGGCATGTATTTTAGGTGCTTACTTCTTAATCCTTATTAATGGAGTCCCTTGTGGTTTCTTTCCAAGTTCCCGAGGTTTAAGGAAAGGTGATCTGTTGTCCCCTTCCTCTTCATTCTTATGGCAGAAGCTTTAATCAAGAAACTTAATGTAGCCACTTTTGATGGAACTATTAAAGGAATTTCACCTGCGATAGGCATGGACAATGTTTCTCATCAGCATTTTGTGGATGACACTATCCTTGTGGGTGAAGCTTCGGTGCTGGAAACATGCTCCTTTAAGAAGTTGTTAGATAATTATATGGAAGTCTCGGGGCATCTTGTCAATTACGGGAAAAGTTTGATCTTTTTCTCGCATACCCCGGATTACGGGAAAAGGAAAATTGCTAGAGTGATGGAATGTGATATTAAACCCTTTCCCTCCTTTTATCTTGGTATGCCATTGGGAGAAAGAAGACCCCAAATTTATGAATGGAACTTCCTTATTGAGAGGTTTGAAAGGAAACTTACAGGTGGAAAGCTAACCTTTTATCACAAGCCAAAAAAATTCACTTTGTTGAAAATTTCATTACAAAGTCTCCCAGTTTATGTTATGTCACTTTTTTAGCTCCCTACGAAGGTGGCAGAAAAACTTGAAAGCATTCAAAAATGCTTTCTATGGAGTGGAACGGAAAGTAAGGACCGTATTCCTTTGGTGGCTTGGAAAAGGGTATGTAAACCAAAGAAACTTGGAGGCTTAGGTTTAAGGGACTGGGTAAAAATGAACAAATCCCTATTAGCTAAAATAGGGTGGAGACTAATTAATGAAGAAAGTGTTTGGACCAGAATTCTAAAACAAAAATATTGGAATGATGCACATGATGATAGATGGATTTTCAAACCTCCTACTTTAACGATCAAGCATATGGAAGGCTATCAAGTTATAAAATGATGTAAATGGAAAATTGGAAGTGGCTCCAAGACCATGTTTTGAAAGACAAATGGGTTGGTCAATTTACGATGGAAGAAAAAATTCTAGAACTATCTCAATTGCTTGAAAGAAAATATGGCATAATGGTAAGAAACTATTTGGCTGAAGAAGGAGGCTTCAAGAATTGGAAGCACTTGGAGGTGGATAGACAAGATTTAAACCAACAAATGGAAAGATTGAATGAATTCCTTGATAATCAACTTACCTATAACAAAAGAGAACAAGACAAATTAATATGGGACAAAGAAGAAACGAGCATCTATTCTGTGAAATCAGCTTACTCTCATTTTTTTGAAGATAATATTGAAGGTATCTTATGGGGAAAGGTCTATGGAATAAAAATTTCATACCTAAAGTCAATATATTCATTGGCTTACTTTGATCAACAAGATTTTTGGCGGTTGAAAATATAACAAAATGAGGTTTCCACATGGTTAATAGATGTGTTTTATGTGAAAAGGAACTTGAGACAGTCAATCATCTCTTTGTAGGTTGTCCCTTTTCATCTCTGATCATTAGTTCTATCTTATCCTTATTTATGGTTTTTTGGGTTAGCCCACAAGAGGTTAAGAATTCTTGGGTTCAATGGCAATGCCCTTTTTGTAGTCAAGGCCTAAAAAATTTGTGGATCCTTAGCCTTGGTCATTTTTGTGGGAAGTGTGGAAAGAAAGGAATATGAGGCTTTTAGGGGAAAAACATGTCCTCTCTACAAATAACAAAAAGATGTGTCCAAGTTGTTAGAAACAACTTTTCTATTTTAAAAATAAGGAGGCTGAAATTTTGGAGGGGGAAATTCATATTTCAAGAAGATGGGGTCTCCTGATTGATGGAACAACTCAGAAAAGAAATCCTAGAGAAGGGGTGAGATGGAAAATACCTATGGAAGGATTTATTAAACTAAACTTTGACGGTGTTGCAAAAGGGAATCCTGGTAAAGCGGGAGGAGGTGGAGTGTTTCGGGACTCCAATGGAAAGTTTGTGCTAGCCTACTTATTTAATCTTGGGACCCAAACTAATCACGTGGCAGAAGTTGTTGCAATGTACTGAGGGGTAAAGTTAGCCATGGAGAGATATTTCAGAACCTTAATTGTCAAAGGAGACTCTCAAAATATAATATCAAGCATGAATGGAAAGAATATAGTCTCAATTACGATTGAAGACTTTATTAACAATACAAAGAATAGAATCCCTTTCTTTAGCTCAATCACGTTTCAACACATTTACCATGAAGGGAATGGGATTGCTGAAAAATTTACAAAAATGGGAGTAACAACAAATGATTTTAATATTGTGGAAAACACAGATGGTCTAGATGAACAAATCAAACTTCTTCTTGAGGTGGACATTAATCCCTAACCCAAACCCCCTTATGAGTATTAAGAATTGGGGTAGTAATAAAATGGATAGAAGGAAGGCAGACATGTCTAAAATATTTTCAAATGATAAAAGGAGTTGAGTTGTACAATGATTAAGACTAATGCAAGGAAGAGACACGTGTAAGATCTTGATACTCATAAAGGACTAGATTTGAAGAGTGGGAACGAGCCTATCAAACAAAGAGTTAAAATCATTTTTTGGAATAGGAGAGCTCATTGGAGGATGAAAGCTATGATAACCCTCGTTCCGGACCTGCATCTCTTTCAAAGAACTCTAAAAATTGAAGAGGCTACTTCATTTAGCACAAAAATGGGTGGATATTTAGTAAGGGTAGAACTGCTGAAACTTTGCCGGAGGTTAGCAAGGAAGCGAAAATGCTTATGGAAAGAGATGGTATGACTAATTTATTCAACATCTTCGAAGGTTAGGATGAGGAGTTAAGTCTTCACATTACAAAGTCATGGAATGAAGGACGAGTGTGTATTAAAGGATTCTCCTTTTCGATCATGCCCAAGTTGATTGTAAAAGTTACATGGCTATCGTTGGAGGGTAGAATGATTTTTAAGCCGAAGATAGATTGTAGTATGGAAGTGGATAACTTCTTGCAAGGTAAGGAGACTTTAAGAAAACATTTTAATGGTTATGAAAGGGACTCTCTACCTCCTCCTTTTGAGGAAATTACTTTGATTTTGATGTC
>CM031238.1:281040342-281228380 GCA_018340775.1 Taxus wallichiana var. yunnanensis
TGGGGGTTACTGCATTACCACAACCAAGTTACACTAAACATGAAAATATTATTAATAAAGTATGTGGAGTTCCTTTGACTAAGTCAGTCCAGTTAAGTAAAACTTCCTACAATGGGATAGACAACCCACGTTATAAATAGATGTCGATAAATGGTTATCGATGGAAGGATGTAGATAGGAAACAAAAAATAGATTTGATTTACCTTAGATACTCGAATGATAATCTAATTTCAAAATGCAGACAAAACAAAACAAACCCAAGAATGCGGAAGCCGATGGCCAAGTACGAGTATGATCGGGACACTATTGACGAAGGCGAAATTGAATGTCTGAAGTTTATCGAAGTATGGATGTGGAACAAAGTCGAACCTCGATGTGAACTTATTTACTTTGATTCCAGAGATGAGGATGAGATGTATAAAGGGGGTGGGAGATGATAGATATGATGAGGATAAGAGAGCGGATCGACGGCCACCCGGGGCAGATTCGTATAGTTGTGGCAAACTGAGGTCAAGAGTTGATCAAGGATGACTGTGGAAAACAGACCTGCAATCTATCTTAAAGATGTTGAATCTAATGTCATGATGAGATGGATAGAAAAAGGGGTGGTAGAGATGATAGATCTACGGGGGATAGGAGGCCCGGGTCGATTTATGAGCTCCAGGCGGGGATCGTAAGGTCGATTTACCCACTGCTAGGTGTAAAGTTTGTAAAAGAAATTCAGTAAATAGGGGTGAAATGCTGATTTTTTCAGGTTGATTTTTGATGTCGGGATAGTGATAGGACACATCTAAATTACTGCACCATAGGGTCCTATCAGATTGTGAGGATACTGATGGAATACTTACTACAATAAGAGGATGCATGTAAATACAAGACTCCTGGCAAATAAGACATGTTAGAGTTCGGAAAGAAAGTTCAACCCGACAACAAATCCTAAAATTGTGTAAAAAGATCAGATAAGAAAGAAACTCTAAGTTTGCTTTTAAAAAACGAGAAAAATAGTTTATGCCACTACTATGTTTTGTACTTAAAAAACTTTCGACATGTTTAAAAAAAACGTTTACAAATATTCAAATTATGAAAAATGTTGATTGTAATTTAATGTATCTTTCACTTTTGTAATTAGATGATACTTTGGATTCACATGAGCATTAAAATTAAATATGTATTTTTAATTAGTATTAATTGTAATTATTATTCAAATTAGATATTTTGAAATTATTTATACTATTCATTTTGAATTTAAAAAAAAAGTTGAAATAATTTTTAATAGGCCTCGAATATGACTGGTGCAAATAGTATTTATTATGTGGAGTTTGAATGGTAGAAATTTTTTTCCTCTACAAATTAGATTAGAACCGACCGATATTTTATAAAATTTCTATATTTTCCATTTTATTAAAAATGTGTTACAATTGATTATATTTTTAATGTTTATATAATTTATATCAAGTTTAGCTTTTAAATTGATTTATGGTAAAAAATATCTTTGGGTAAATACATTGGGTTAATATAGTATACGTTTATGTGTAATTGCTCGAACGTTTAAGAAAATATTCAAGGTCACTTTCTTAAATGAAATCTCTTCACTGCTTAGTTCAATCCAATGAGTGGAGTCTAGTTAAAAAAGCAAAAAATGTTTTTCTAAAAGAGAAGGGTTTCTGGAGATATGGTGTTTAGGTCATATAAGTAAGAGAGTTTGTGTTCGATACTTTTGGGAAATGAATTTGAACAATTTTGCCACGTAAGGATTAATATGACTCACGAATATGGAAATATTTATAAGGAAAGTAATAATTTTAAGGATAAGAATGTACTTGGAGCACTTTAAAAAGATGCATTTATTCTCCTCATGATTCTACCTCTTTTAATTTAGGCGAGAACTCGTTATTTGAGATTTACAAGTAGCTCAATTTCCTTCTTTTATAGTTTCTAAATCTTTACATATTTTCTACATCTTCCTACAATAATCCTTGTTTGAAAGTAATTTAAGGATTGATTTGCTTCTAATCTATTGCTAATCCCAAATATAAAAGGTCAGTTTCTATACGTCTGAAAGTTTCTCTAACAATGGTTTCTTTAAAGATTGATATATTTTTTTGTAAACTTTTTTATTTCTCATATAAATAGAAAAGGGTGAGGGTCCCTCTTACCCTCAGACTACTTACCGATCAATAACATAATGTGATATTGTTAAAAAAAATGGATTAAATTTTGATTAAGATACTTCTACGTAATGTATAAACCTTTTTTAATAATAAGAGATATCGAAAAATATATTATAATCGTGTAATATAATGAATACAATGTTTAGTAATATAAGTGAATATGGATATTTTAATACAATGTTTCCTTAAAATAATTTTCTTCACAAACTTACGACGCTAACTCATTTAGTGTGTATGTCCCCAAACATACTACTAACTCCATTTGAATCTCCAACATGAAATCATTATTAATGAACAATCTTAGTAGCATAATGTTTTGAGTGCCTTGTCATAAGTTAAAAATACATATGGTCAGATTGAAAAAGTCAAATTATAACAGTAATAATCGTGAAATAAAAATATTTTCCGTTGTCAAGCCTGCGATATATGTTTACTCCATTATAAAAGCGTAAACATGGTCAGCCATTTCAAGATTGGAAATTCATGGAGTGTCAAAATACCTTGAAAACCTATACATGTCCATCATTCAAGGCTAAAATGACCTTTAATGACAAAGACAATCAGTAGAGAGAGATACCACTGTGGGAAATGCCATTATGACCGTCTCACCTGCTGAGTATGTAAGTATTGAGCATTGGGTCTTGAGTAAACGATATGCCATGAAGTTAGGAAGAATTTGTGTGTTTTCACCATATGCTTGTTGTGAAACAAATTAATGGTGTATACATTTGTAACAATGTAAATCTTTACATTACACGTTGAATTTAAGCACTAGAGATTATATCTTGCTTTTGTGAAATGTTCATGTTAAAGTTAATAGAGGTAGGTCAATGTAATTCAAGTGTCTAGGGACACTATAAACGAAGAAGTGACATTGTTGTTAGCACTTTCGATGGATGACATTACTGATTTATGATATATGTACACAATGTATTCCTTTTTGTGTAATGGTAGACATACCTTTTTTTTATTGCAGGAATATGAATGAAAAGCAATTCTCAATGTGTACTGATGTTTTACTAATGTCGTACTTATCTCAATATGAATGAAAAATAAGAATAAAATAGTTCGCATTGCACCATGCATGCTTACTGATTTATCTTGTATTGCAATACTTCATCTCGTGGGGTGGTTATGACAACGCTTACCTCGAACGAAACATAAAGAAATTCTGAGATGTTCCCATCCATGCTCACATATGCGTTATTATGCATTAGGGGAAGACAAAAAATAAAAATATGGTAATATAATAATTTGTTAACAATAAGCGTATGTCATATAAATGTTAATGTCATATGTTGGGCTAATAATTTTAAATGTCCTCTTTTCATACATGTTACTTCACATTCCACGATACTGATATACAAATTTGTTAAAATTAAATCTTTTCTCATAATACATAATATTATATGTCGGGCTAATATTTATGTATTTTTACTCCTCAGATAAAATCATCTTCACATCCTACGTCACAGCATCGCGATTACGATGACGTGTCGAGAGAGACGCTTGTTATATGCTGAAATCAGTGCGTGGCTCGTTTTGTGCAAGTTATTTATTTAGTATTTTTATAGTAATCATAAATAAGCTTCTAATAATATGTTATATTTTAATGTCACAGGGAGCTACTTCTCTAGGAGTTGATTGTCTTCGTGGAACTACGTTAGATGGTCCTTCCAAGTCTGTTGAATCGTATATCTTGGAGCCTACGACGGAGGTGAATTAAGTTTAAAACTTAACTTTTTTGCTTGTTGATTAATGTTATTCAATATCGTAAGAATTATCAAAATTTTCTAACATTATCTTTCGAATCAAACACCACCGTGAGACTACTGAATCTGAGCAAGTGAATGGTCGTATCATTACGTGTTTGTCGAGGATGGATCATGTCTTTGTTAGTGGGGACGTTAGGTTTAAGAGCTGCATAGACTTAATCGACATTGCAGTTGCATAAAAATCTTCGCCATTGCAACCATGTAAGCGTGGTTGTAAGCATATGGGAAAATGACACCTATCTCTCATGATAGGAGCAGGGCATACGTATAGAAGAGAGGGGATATGATACTTATGTCTTGAAAGCAATGATACAATCCTGACATGCAATCGCCAGAGAGGGTTATCGACCGAGTTTACAAAAAAGAATGCAAAAATTGATTCGAGGAGTTGAGCTAGGGAGGAAAGAGGGAGGTGGATGCTGAAATGCATGCCTATAATTCAGAGGAGATGTGATAGGTGAGAAAGGAGAGGTGGTTAAGAGCGAGAGAAAGATAGTAACAAACAGCTCCAAATACTGGGAAAAAGGTAAAGCTGTGTTTAGTATAATATATTATTTATTATGTTTTGCTGGAAATCAAATACTTAATATTATCTCATGAACAAAAGATAGAAGAGGGCAGCGCTAAGCCTTAACATGACCAGGAATGTTGATTTCCCAGACATGAAGGATCCCGTAAGTAATTATTGGACTTTCATTGTTATATGGAATATAGTTTTGTTTATTTATGTGTATACTAACTCCTTTTGATTATTGTGCGTAGGATTTACATGAATTCCCTTGAGTGGCTCCTTACCGATAATAGAGACTTGCTTAGCAATGTCACAAAAATAGATAAAGGTAACAAACACTTAACACTCATGTGACAATTGTATGTCACCTTATATTGTTGATATTTCAAATGTTTGGTTGACTTGATTATTGTAGATGGAGGTTTTCGATGAGACGTTCCCTTCACATTCAGCCTCTGGTCTCGATCTTATTGTCGAGATTACTTCACATGCACAGTGCGGTGAGGCCGAGATGAATATCACCCGAGAGATGTAGCCTTTCCTACATCTGCCGAGAGAGAGAAGGTGAATAGGGGAGGCACGAGGAGAGGGGCACAAATGATGATGATGTTGATGGGAGTGGAGAGAGAAAGGAGTACGTTGGACAAGCAAGCTATTTAATGTTCACTCACTTTATTTATTCTTTTTTTGGTAAAATTAAGATAAAATTATTAATACAATTGAGATTGTTGTTATTCCAACTTTTTCCTAATGCAGGGTCCAGGGAAGTGAATTTAATGTCGATGATATATTCGCTCATGAGAGGAGTTGTTTGTGATAAAGTATCTGCGTATGCGGTGTGTCAAGGCATGCGATTCCCATGAACTATCAAAGTATGAAGCATGTGGACCTAATCATGTGTGATGAGATAGCAGATGTGCCTAAAGGCACGAAGATGTTATTTGAGGTCCTCCTCTATTATTGAATTTTGAGAATTTAGTGGAGTTCCAATGTGGAGTATAAGGTTTGACAGGGACAATGGATGGGAGTTCCTTTTAGCTTTCTTTAATCCTCCTTAGATCCATCCTCCCATGTCATCAACTTATCGAAAATCCTATACCCTGCTCCTCCGTCATTGAACCTACCTAGCCTACTGTTGCCAAACCAATCCTTATCCCCATCCTATCGGTCATCCTTTCCATCGCATACATGTCCTATCACTACCTAACATCAAAGGTAGCTTTTCAAAATTAGCATTCAACCCTTATTTCTACGTTTCTTACAAACTTTATAATGATTGCCATCAATGTACCGGTTGCTTCGGTCACCAGCTTTCGACCCAAGCTACCTATCCCCATCAGATCTATCATCTTTAACACCCCTTTTTCTCATTCTCATCGACATTAGATTCATCGGCTTTTGTAGTAGATTACATCTTTCGCTCATGTTCATCTTTGAATCAACTTTGAACTAGTTGTTGTCGAGCGTACCATCTATCATGGGTCCCGAAATCCCACTCCTTATCCTCACCATATCTAACTTCATACCCCCTTTTATTTCATCCTCATCTTGACATCATATTAATCAGCTTCTGCATCAGATCTAATTCTATTCCCGTCCATACTACAATAAGCTCTATATCGGGCATTTAATCGACCATGCTTTACGCGAGCTAGGTCACACTCGACTGCAGTTCACGGGTTTGGCTTTGTTTTTTTAGTATTTTCTAATTAGATTATCATTTGAGAATCTGCACAGTAGATCAGATCTCTCTTTTCATTTATTATCTACATCCTTCCATCTATCATCATTTATCAACATCTTTTATCACGTGTGTTTGACATCCATCTGGAAGTTTTACTTCTTGGGACCGAATTAAATCAGGGAAACACACCACCTTTATTAATTATCTTTTGTGTTTAGTTCTCTTGGTTGTGTAGATCATCAATCTCGAAGGCAGAGGACCTCTTAACTTTTTGCGCCCGATTATCTTCATTATCATTTACATCAGGTGGTCATTTAAACCATTCTAATACTTTGAGGTTAATTAAACCTCCCATACATGATACCTCTCTCGCACCAAGGCTACATCACCTCCCAGTACCATCGTCACGAGATGTCTTTTATTTGACTCAATGTTTCCATTTAATTACTTGTTTACTTTTTCTTACCACCCCGGTCCCAGGGAGGGCTTTCATGAGGGTTAAATTTGTGCGACCCATCTATCGTGTCGAAGCAATTTTTGGTTGACGGTAATTTTAAAATACTCCTCTTGAAAACACACAAAACAATGTCAATTTTACTAATTATTCTATATTTATTATATCTTTTCTAATATATACTTACATATATTTACGTTCTTTGGCGTTCCCTCACAGAAGGACCCTCTCGGGCGATTTACATGGTTGTGATGTTAAATTTGACAACCTTTTAGGCGTTTTTCAAAAGGGATTAAATTTGGCAAACTATTCGCACGTCGTTTTACTCTACGCAAGCAATTTTTAACGGTGGGTTTTTCATTTCTATTTTTAACATCCTAACCTTCACCCACTTTGTGTGTATTATGCGAGAGAATCATGGAATTGTTACCTGTGGAATGCTTCATTCCATTCGCGGGATTATTTGCCACACACGGAATACTCTCTTTTCCTCCAAACACGCCATCAATTCAAGCAAGGAATAACTCGCCCAAATCTGATTTTTGTTCCTCTATAATAACGCCTTCTTCTACGTTTATACGGATCTTTTAACAATTTGTATGTCTCTATTTACAGGTATTGTATATCTTGACTTGGTTTTTGCATGGATGAACTAAACATATGAGTCGATATTAGTTGTGTTGTACGGTTATTTTGTTTAGGAATGTATTGAATGCTTTCGGAGTGTTAGAATATATTTTCCACCCGAATTTAATAACATTGTATTTGCTTATCCTTATTCAAGGAAAACAAAAGGAAATAATAGGATATATTTAGAGACATTTTGAATTCTATTTTATTTTTGTAAATTGCGGCCGGAGTTAATCTACAAAGGATATCTAACTGCATATAAGCTTCCAGATAATCTTGTGTGAAATCTGTTCTCTGCCTCTATTGCATATAATAATGTATTGTTTGTGTTCCCTGAGACCAACTTGATGTATCAGAGTTATAAAACCAAAAAACCACCAGAACTATGCAAAATACAGATTTGGCATATTTGAAACCATCATATCATAACATGATGGATTTTCACTGTCCCAAACACCATCTTGGTCTATCAAGCCACCTGTATAACCATAACAAATATTGGAATTAACAACCTGTAGCAAATTCAGTGTTGAGAATTTATATAACAATACCAATATAGATAGTCATCTAAGTACAGATATGGATACACTTTGATAAGTCCTGCATGCCAAGATGTTAGAAATCTCCATCTCAATTATGATTTATAGCATTGCTTTTATATATGCATATTAGAATTAAACCACTTCTTTTGATTTGGGTGAAAGCCAATTCTGAAATGTATAGAGTTGTTGGTGATATTAGTAGTTCTGATATACTCTAATTTTGGGCCAGAGGTTACTAGAGGAGCCTGAGGAGGTAGTGAGCCTTTAAGCCACATTAGCCATGATATGGGCAAGCAAATTAAACAAAAATTGGATAAAGGGGAGGGGAGCACTGTTTTTTTCTTGTTTTACCTTGGGGATGCTCCAAACAACACCAATTTGGTGAACAAAGAAGGCCTCTTGATGGAAGCCATGCAACAACCATGGCAGACAGAGAGTGGCCTACAAACATATAGTTTTCCACACCCAGACTCATCCAAAATGGTTATAAGGTCTTCTGCATAGGCTTCCACACAGCCATATCTTTGGAAATCAAAGTAGTCAGGATTCACACTCCCAACACATATTAAATCAAATAAGACAATCTGAAAATCTCTAACAAAATGTGGCAAAATTCTATGCCAGATAGACTGACAATTAAAATGCAAACAAACATATTTGCTTGAAGCAATTTTTGATGGACTTCTATGTAAATCTTATATCTTTTGTGTTTAGATTCTCCATTCCAACATTTCTAATTTTCTTGTATTGGGTGAAGCAGTATAGGTGCCCTTACCTTGGATGAAAATCTTCCATCAGATTTTAAAGTTAGAATTTTAAGGCAAAAAACTGCCATCATTTTGTATTTGTACTCTTGTCTTCATTGCAATTGTGTATCAGATGTCTCAGGTGAAAAACTGCCATCATGGTGTTATTGTACTCGTGTTTTCATTCTAATCAAATATAAGATATTAATGGCCTTCACTTCTACATTACTTTGGTTCTTACTTTACTTCCTCACATAAGTGTTTGAAATTTCCATTACACAACTCTTGTGACTGAGCTCACTGTGTTATCAACGCTTTAGAATAAATGTTAAAAGTGGGTTTCAAGTAGCCAATTATATGTTTTTCCCTTCATATGAGCTTTATTGTTTTTTTAGATAGATATAGGAGCTACTGCCAAATACCATATAGAGAGACGGGCCATGATATGTAGTTTTTCTCTTGTACAATAGTCAATACAGTCTACCATTATCATATGTAGTTTTTGTTTGTAATGGAGTCTACTCCCAATATGGTGCTGTGGAGATAACGAAATAATCCTCCACAAGGTACTTTTCTTTATCTATAGGGCTCTGATATCAAGCTACTACTTGCATATCCATTGATATTAGCATTATGAATTTATTCTAATTTCATCAGCAAGGCACTTACAGGTCAAAGTCTTGATGACACAAATCAAAGTTTTCGTCCACATTTGTATTGTTTGAATGGGTACAATGAGATGTTTTTTTGTTTGGCGTTCTTCTCAAAATGTTGACATAAACTGATGTAGGAAAATGATGACAATTAAAATGCAAACAAACATATTTGCTTGAAGCAATTTTTGATGGACTTCTATGTAAATCTTATATCTTTTGTGTTTAGATTCTCCATTCCAACATTTCTAATTTTCTTGTATTGGGTGAAGCAGTATAGGCGCCCTTACCTTGGATGAAAATCTTCCATCAGATTTTAAAGTTAGAATTTTAAGGCAAAAAACTGCCATCATTTTGTATTTGTACTCTTGTCTTCATTGCAATTGCGTATCAGATGTCTCAGGTGAAAAACTGCCATCATGGTGTTATTGTACTCGTGTTTTCATTCTAATCAAATATAAGATATTAATGGCCTTCACTTCTACATTACTTTGGTTCTTACTTTACTTCCTCACATAAGTGTTTGAAATTTCCATTGCACAACTCTTGTGACTGAGCTCACTGTGTTATCAACGCTTTAGAATAAATGTTAAAAGTGGGTTTCAAGTAGCCAATTATATGTTTTTCCCTTCATATGAGCTTTATTGTTTTTTTAGATAGATATAGGAGCTTTATTGTCTAGTGTATATTTCAAGATCATGAGTCCAACCACTAGATTCCCTAACATGGATGGGGATAACATCAAACCTCCCTATACAAGAGTTTCCTTTAAAAGCAGAGTGATGCTTAAATGGTGTGCAAATTTTCACTGCAGAGTGAACATCATTTTTAAAATATCCAGGCTTGATACAAAACATACAACAAGAATATATGTCTGAAGTATTACCTTATTTTTGCAATTCCCTCATCATTTACAAAGCACTAACATGGCCTCTACTAATATACAATTTTTAATAACTCTTTATAATCTTTTTGGTTTTGTTGTAACTAATTGAATAAATGTAGATATATTTAGTTTTATTAACTTCTTTTTCACTTTTTTGTAGGGTATTTGTGATTCTCATTCTCCGCGGTAAAGAAGAGAGTGTTGTCTCTAAACAAACTTGAGGTGGGTTTCAATATTGATTCAAGTATTTATTCATTTGTTTTGTTTATTGCATGTTATGGTTTAAAAAATTATTGTAGAGTGCTTTCATGTTATTTTCTTTTGATTGTTACATTTATATTTAGACTCCAATCCTTTTTCCAAAGTGACATGTGGGGGCACGTGCCTTCGTCAATGATAGGATTCGTTATGTGTTGAGGGGATCGTTCCCAATGAGGCCATTTCGAAGCGTCCCAAGTTGGATGTTAGACTGATCAGCGACAAGGCTTTTAAAGTTGCTTGTCATACCTAAGAACATCTTGGTGGACTAACATACTTATTTTCCCTCTCCAGTTTAATATGATGCAGACTAGAAACACAATTCCCCTCCCCACAATGGGATTGACATTAACTACGCCTCGCTTGCAGAGGGAGGAAGAGTTTAAGCGTATTCAATGTGTTGTTAATGTTTTGCATTGTAGGAAACCGAAACCACCTAAAAAAGTGATAGCCGAAATGATCAGAGATCGCCTCCACCTGATGCCAACATCCCCAATTTTTCTCTCCAAAATCGAACGATTGGAGATCATTCACGAGGCTTCTGCTTGATTTATGATTCTAATGAAGATGCACTGAAATATGAACCACCCCACAAATTGAGGAGAATGGGAATTCCAATCGAGGCATCTACAATTGGACAAAAATACAAGAAACGTGCAAAGAAAATTACACAAGCAAAAAAGCAAGAAATTTGATTTTAAAAATAGCTTGTAGTGGTTAGTTTATAAGTGTTTTTGAAATAAACTGTAACTCGTTCCAAATAATTCCATGTATGTATTGTGGCAGTATATATCCGACAGAGAATCAAACTTATCAAACACATGTTCATTTTTTGTTATCCAACAACTATGCTTTCCTAATTTCTTTATCATTGTGTCTCCATACAAATACCTATAGTTTTCTCACTTCAAGTGTACATATTGTTCTTATTGTTTTCCATTCTATTTGCTTAACATAATAATATGTAATTCATTTCAAATAAATGCATGTATATATTGTGGCGGAACATATGGAGCACAAAATCTAACTTTTCAACAAAAACAACAACAACAACACATTTTTAATGTGTTCTTCATTATATCTTTCCTTTATACAATTGCTCGCTTCTTTATGTAAACCAACGATGCATTTTTAATGTGTTCTTCATAATATTTGCACACAAATACATATAGTTTTAAAATGCCGAGAAACAACCATACAAATTTTAGTTGTTTTCAACCAAAGCTTTGTACATTATATCACTTTTTTGCATATTGAATTGTTAAAGGGTTAGACTTCATGTTTGCGCTTTTTAGAAAATATAAAATAATAAGGAAGCCAACTTTAAAGGTTCTCATTCTTTACAAATGCATGCTTTCCTGAACAAATCCTTCATTTCATGATTGACTGCCCTACAAGTTTACATTTTCCACCATATATTTGCAGAATTCCCACAATCTCGAGCATCTTTTAGTTGCCATGGAAATAACTTTGACACATGAAGGCATTTCTCAATTGATTGAGGGCGGTTCAATGTTGACCCCACATTTCAGATACTGCACTTGAGCTCTCTAAGGTCCATTCTCAACACGGGAGCCCAACATCATGTTGACCTTTAGATGGGATACATTTTTAGACAACACTTCTACCCTCCAAATTTGCAAGTCGTGTAACCGACAAATCAATACAAGAAGGCTCCATTGTGTGCTTACACAAATCCCTCGTTAGAATGATCAAAAGTGAACTGTAAGCTTCATCTCTTGCTCAATTACCAATGTACATAAACTCCCTATATTAATTAAAATTTCTTTCTATTTGTTTTTTCCATCCATTGCTCAGTTCTAATTCTATCCCATTTTTCTTTTCCATTGCAGCACCGTTCTTATCATTGAAATGGATGTTGTGGCTCGAGAATATGCCAAAATTTAACGAAATGAATGGGAGGATACAATAGTTATTGAGGCGACAAAACAATACTTTGATAAGTTCGTGTCACACTGGTACCCTCACCCGAACTTGCAACCGCTTGGATTTTGTTGAGTCACTCCTAGACGACCCTTGCTTGCTTAGATACAACACAAATTCTATCCACCTCCGCATGAAGACCTTCAAGAATTGCTTAATCGAGTTTAGCACCACACTAAATGTTCGGCAGCAGACATGTCTCCATGTAGAAAGCAACCATATTTGTAGTGCAAGTACAACACTCTCTGGGCCACGCAACCTACTTCTTCCTTGCACATTGAAAGTGATGGGACAATAAAGTACTTCCCTTCTAGAAACGATGATAGATTGAACATCCACAATCGAACAATGATATACATATGGAGAGAAAATGTCGATTGCCAACTGGTACTTTCCCGCCATGTCGTTCTTAAGTATATTACAAAATATGCTTCAAAAGCCGAGCAACATTCAGAAACATATCACCAAATGCTATCCAAATTTTCAAGAGACTGACGCAGATTCTCCAGCACATATCGCGATCCGTAAAATGCTCATAGAAAGTGTTGTTGAACACGACATAAGCGCCAAGAAACATGCCACTTGTTATGTGCAATCGTCCATTTGTATCATTAAATGTTGAAAAAAAGATTTTTGAGATGTGT
This sequence comes from Taxus wallichiana var. yunnanensis, assembly GCA_018340775.1. NCBI lineage: Eukaryota > Viridiplantae > Streptophyta > Pinopsida > Cupressales > Taxaceae > Taxus > Taxus wallichiana. The sequence continues at coordinate 281,053,241 of CM031238.1, forward strand.
CGTTGAAAGTGACGCCAATGCACAAAAACAACCACTTTCTTGGATGCATATAAAGTTCGTCCAACAACCATGGAACACCTACCACTTATTCAAGTTGCTTTCGAGATGGAGCTACAACAAGAACCATAAAGGTGATAAATGGAAAAAGCGATCGACATAAGCAATTGTTTGTGTCCACCCAAGATTTGTGGATGTCCTCGCTGAAGAATCAACATCATATGACCTTTTCGTTGGTCGAACTCCTATTATACAAGCCTTTCAGCAAATATTGCATCTAAATTTGGCTCAACGCCACAAGACATCAATGGCACTTGGGACATGTACAAGCACAACTACTGAGGACCGTGGCATGTTCTATGCGCCACATGACACAGGACTTGCTCACAGATGTTAGTTCGACTACGAGCCCGAATGAAGTATTCAACAAGAACCACCGCTAAGAATGGCGGGTCTTTGCACAAAACACCAACCGAACAACCAATGCACAACTAACAACATCAACTATAAATTTAATTAACTATCGAAAACGGTATCACGTATAATCATGTACAAATTTATAACAAGTTTGAAATGTAGAAACAACCTTCAAATTAAGTGGATCAACTATATTTCTACAATTACAACATCGCTCAAACCCTTTATCAACATCAAGTACAAAAGTAATAACTATACTCTAAATCAAATAACATATACAGTTCAGCATTCACATTTCATGAAACACATGTGATTGCTAGTTTATAAAGTATTTCAAATCTCTAAAAACATTAATCGTCACGTTTTAAATCTGCAAGTAATGTGTGAGGGTTAAATCAAATATTAACAAGGCTTTTACGTCTAAAATCACAAAAACATCTAAACAACCGTAAAATTCAACCCTTTGGGCTCTGGCCCGTCACACTAACTTCGATACACCTATTCAAGACGCCGCTGGAATCACTTTGGACTTGGTAGTTCGTTGGGCGGGGGTAGGTGTCAGAACTCCAAAGTGACGGTTGTAAGTCGTATTTTATGATTCTGATAAAATTCGAAAAATATATATTTATCATAAAACGAGGGAGATGACCCTCTGGTGGCCTGGCTCAGGTAAGCTCCTCAATTCTTCAACCCCTATACCTATCCCTCTGCGTGTGCTTATTGGACATGCTGAAAAATGTCTGTGCAGGTGTATAAAAGAAAGAGACAAAGACGAAGATGCATAGAAGCAGCTATTGGAAAGTTACAAGAAGCTTTTTTTTTTCAGGGGGACAAGTACAAGACTGATATAAGATACTTAAAATTTTGGATCCTTTATGTAAGTTTGTCTATATCATCAGATACATATGCACTGGCAGTAACCTGGGTTTATTTATATTGTTTTGAAATGAAATTGTTGTCAGGTAGATAGTTGTGGTGAATTCGAGCAGATTTATTCAATCATGGAGGCCAAGGGCATTGACATTTATCACTCTTTGTTCTACAATGCTTATTTAGGATGTGGTTCCTTTAAAAATTAAGTTTAGACTTTGTGTTTATTATTTTTGGTTGCATAATCAAGTCTAGAGTTGTTACGCCGAAAGGCGTCTACAGTTGAATGTAGACTTGCTCTCTGTGACATGTGTGAGAGAATGGACGGATACTATAGGAAATGCGTTGATGCATGGCTTGTTTGGGATGGTTGATCTGAATTTCTACCTGTACAAATATTTTCCACGTGGCTCCCCGTCACATTGCCAGGCACATTACAATCTCATCTACTGTGCATTCATCGTACCAATGGCTGATTTTAGCGCAAGCTCTGTTCATAGTTGTTGGAGAAACGCCATTGACATCCTTGGATTGCTTGAAATTTTCTATTGCAATACAGAAGCCTTTGTTGCTCTAAATGCATGACACAACTTCGACCCCACAGAGCGAAGAGGAATTTGGATGCAATGCCCGTTTGATTTCTCCTCTGATACTGTTTTTCTCCGAAAGGTCATTCCCACGATTGAATCCCCTCTCCCGTTGAATGGGTTTTCCTTACCATTCAGAATAATTAGATTTCCCAATTTCACATGTTTCTTAGTTGTCCACGACTCACACACAAACGAAAGCTTGAAATAACGTGTACAATATAGTATGAGCAAATACCAAACTCACAATTTTTTTATGTTAACATTTTCAGTCTTATTTCTAGACCCTTCCTCATGGATAATTGGATGTATTATGTGTGGATTTTCATTAATTTATGTAAACGGTAAATGTCTATGGATTTTCCTTATAACGTGTATTTTTTATTTTGATCTTTGGGTGGATTTATATAACATTTATTTACATAATTACATTTTGAATTATTTTACTACAAAAATTTTAAAATTATTATAATTTCGAAAATTTCTACCAATTCTAACAATCCCATGTGAAAGTATTTTAAGCTTTTGAGGAGTTAGGAGAATGACATTTTCGACCCAAACCGAGTGCCCTAACGCTAGCCTCTCTTGTGTGGCTTGTGGAGATGGTTTTGGATTGCATTTGGGAGGGGATATGATCTTAAGAGCCGTTGTTGGCAATGTTGGACTCAATGACGAGTGTGTTGGGTCGATTATCGAGACTTGAAGTGCTCTCGGCCTCGTTTGAGACACCGGTTTTGCCCCGCCCTTTACTAGTTAAATATGGGTATGGCGATCCGAGGAAATGGATAGGGACTTTGCAGATTGGCTGCGGGTTAGATCTATCCCCACGGGTTCCTAGAATGTGTTTGACCACATCTCCCGAGATCTTCATCCGCACTTGGTATGGGAACACTTTGCATTCAGCTCTCGGCTACGCTGATTTGTATTTTTTTTCCCACAAACTAAGTTGCGTGATAGACCTCATAGATCTTAATTTTTGTAGCAAATATATGAAGGAAGACTCCCTGCCAAGCTCCTATGGATTTAGAAAGGATCCCATGATTTTCATGTGTCGGGTTTTTAAAGTGAGGAGCCAAAGTACGATACCCTGCTCCTTTTAAAGAGGCACTGTTTAAAAATGTTGTTTCCACATCGATTCTGCAACTGCCCCTCCTCCCCCTACCTATATTGTGGAACAAGCCTCGGATCCCCCTTCCTTGGAAATCACTAGTGCAGAATCTTTGACCTTCAAAAATAATCTGGAAAAAGGCTCTCATCTGTAGATTTAATGGTGTTTGACCTTTGACAAACGCATTGATCCAGTAGATTCACTCCTCATGGACAAAAATTTGTGATATTTTTTTTTTTTTTTTGTGCACGGGGTTTTTCATAATATGCTTCTTTAATAAGGAGGACTATCGAAAAGGGTCATTGATTGAGCACTTGACTTGGGCCCTTGGTTCTAGGGTTCGGCGGGGCTATTCACTACCCCATGATTTCCATAATTTAATCTGAGTTCCTACTCCATCTCGCGTGTCCATGTTTGGGTGAGGTTTCTAATCTTCCTCTTAATTTTTATCTTACTATGGAAGACATCGGCGATAGTCTAGGGAGGTTAATAAAATAGGATGACAAGCGATTTCATCGTTTGCTGCTTAATTATGTAAGAATCTGTGTTGAAGTAGATCTCAGTAAAGGACTGCCAAATAAAATGATGCTCAAGATGGGAGATGTGATTCGCGTACATTCTCTTGACTATGAAAATATGACTTTCAAATGTAGAATTATCAGGACTCCATGCCACCTTCATTACTTGCCCTCACCGAAAGCCCAAGCTTCAAAGAAAAAAATTCCTAAAAGTTGGACCCCTCCGGATCTCGAGGATGACTCAAATTTTGATTCTAACGTTAGAAGCTAAATTTTTGATCCATTGGTTGTTGCTGTTTGCCGAGTTGATTATCGAGGCAGGTCAACCTTTGGTGCTTTCTCCCTCTTTAGAGAGACCTACTCTAGGAATTAAGAGACCTCATGAATCCGATCATTCATATTCGGATAAGAACGGTCCCATCTCTCTGGTTAAGGAACTTCAGATTTGCACCCCTCCATATTTGGCTATAACGAATTTGTTGGGTTCAGAGGAGCGATTCTTAGGAAATTGGCAATTGGTGTGTCCAAAAAAGGGTAAGCACTGATATCTTATCCTCATTTTTCTTTCTTCCCTTCTTCATCTTCTTTTGTGGACGCCTCTTGGTTGCTTCCACTTCATTTTTTTGTAGCTTTTTTGGGCTAAATCTCCTCTCCCCCTCTTTGATGTTCCTCCATGATGCATCTTATTGCAGCTGCGTGGTGAACTGTCTCTTCTTCTTTCCGGATCTTCTTCGTTCTTTACAATTGTGACGTCACTAGCTTCTCCTTGTTCTCTCTTGTTATTCTTTTCTCTTTTCTCCTTGTGTTGTGTGGTGGATCTCTTCGAATTTATTTTGTTTTCCCTCTTCTTTGTACTGAGGTTGTGGGCCCTTAAAACCCTCAAATTTAGCCTTTTCGAAAAACAATCGCATGTGAACAGTATGATGGAAACATCAAAGAGGATGTGTCGATCAAGTTAAACTTGAGGGAGAAAAACATATTAGAAGGAAGAGGGTGATGAAGAAGGGGTTTGAGGGGAGAAGTCTGGGGTGTAGATATTGTTAGGGAAATTATGCGAAACTCTTCTTTCTTATGACTAGGCACACATGAGTTAGATTGCACTGCATGTTTAAGTTTACCTCAATATTTATACATGCAAATAATGGAGCACAAAAATATGCTCTTTTTCAGATTTTAACTTTCTCAATTAATGCAGAATGGAGAAGGATGGAAATCGATGTAATTGTAGGTTGAAGAAGGGGTTGAGCCGCACAAAGCTTCTTCTTGGCATTCCCTCCCATGTAAAGGATGAAATCTTGAGCGAGTTGAAGGAAGAAGAGATGATGTGGGTAGAAGATGAAAACAAGGAAAACAATTTCAAAGTTGTTGTCACACAGTCGAGGAGGAGCCAAAACTATCGAGGAACAATTGCTTCTCAGTAGAGAGTGGAGCAAGGTTCAGTAAATCTATCACATTATAAATCATTTGCAAAAGTATCGAATGACAATGTATCTTTTAGATTACACAAATGGTAACACACAAAAAGTAAATAAATGTGCAAAATGATATTTCATCCTTAGACTTAAGAAATTACATGCATATTCTGACGAGAGGCTTTATGGACTTGATCCATTAGTGGAGATAGTAGGTGAAAAGACATTCACCTTTTTAATAACATATTTTGAATGATATGTGAAGTTAATACAACCCAACTGTTTTCTATTGTATCATTATTAATTAAACATGGAAGCATGAAATGTTGAATAAGACAGTTTTTAAATTGGTCAATATTCTCTTATTCATTGATAGAACTAAAAATATATATTAATTTATATACAAGTGTACAAAAACCAAGTCTATATAGTCAACTATTCATTAAGTAATATTTTCATTGTATGTACATCATATCTATTACAGTCACTTCAACAAGTCATTTCTCAAGACTTTCCAAACCAGATCTCAAATATAATGCACTATTTTTGATGTAAGAGTCTTCAATCCCAAGTAAACACCTGCATAACAATAAATGAAATTATGGTCAGTCTCACCTTTCACAGTGTTTAAAAACTCAGTACCATATGAACAATAAATTGTGTAACCAGCTGCATAAAATAATAAAAATGACCAACTAAAATATTATCCATTGGATTAAATCCCAATAAATCTCAGCCATTTGATTGAACTATCATAGTGAATCCATGTCAACTAACATCAACCAATCAGAATTTAGGATGATAGAATAAAAGCTGAAGGATGGATTTGATTCCATTTGTTCATGCAGTTTTCATCTCTCAAAGTTGAAGAAGTGAGGAGCAGTGCAGTTCAGGTAAGACACTTATGAATTACAAACTATTTCATAATTCAAGCCCTCTATTTATTTTTTCAGTGTTTGCATATTGCAGCAGAGTTGTATATGCCAATTGCATTTGCTTTAAAGTTTCTGAAGTCTTTTCAACAAATCTAATTTGTGCATATCCTGCCATCATGGCATTCTATGAGACCACGTTGGCTTGCAGTTATCTGCATAAGCATTCCTTGCAAAACCAAAAAAATCAAGCGTAGTCATTGCTCTCGAGGAAGAAATATTAGTGGTTTTAAAGCAAATAGTTCCATGTTCTATAAACACGGGTTGTTAGCCATTTTGATAAAAGGCTTGTTAAATATGATGTTTATAACCAACTAGGACAAGTGCAAAAGTCCAACTATGAGCGTTTTTGTTGCAATTGATACTCTGTTCTGCCATGCACTACCAAAAACTACAGACTGAAATTTTGAGAAAAGTTTTCAAACTTCAGAAGGCTTCAGAAATTGGGATAAAACATATATTTCTTCCCTCTTACAAATTGTGAGGAGTTGTATGGCTACAATAATGCTGCTAAAACCATTAAGGATGAAGGAAATATTCAACTGGACAGTGATACATTTAACTGGCAAGTAACAAGTGCAGTATATTTCATATAAAGCTAATAATAAAGAACCTTTGCTTTTTGAGAACTCTTAATAAATGTTAAAATGAAGATTGCTACATGGAACGTGTCTGTCATCCAATCATGTACTAAAATATCATATTTTATATAGAAGAGTTATACAGGGATACATCTGCCAGGGCCTAACGTATGTTTCCCACATCCTGGGAACATGGGATGTGAAGGTAATGTTCAACCCCCAGTCCACAAATGCAAGAGAAGCTAGGTGTTCCCTTGGAAGTTTCCCATGGGCCATTGAGAACCCAAAGGTATCTAGGGTATGTCAGCCATCCATCAACTCCAGGGGGGATGCCTAAACGTCCCACAGCTGGTAACAAAATCAAAGACAGCAACTGAAAATTTAAAAAAGCAGTTTATTCAAAGATACCGTTTTGCTTTGTTTTTTATTATCTTATCACAACTCACTAATTAGATCAATTTTGAGTCTTTACCATAGCTACGACATTGTACATGGTCACTGATGTGCTAGGCTATGACTATAGTTGAGTGTTCTTCATTCAAGAAGAAGATATGCCATGACAGTGCGTGCAAACAACAAATACACTTCTTTGGGAACATATATTCTTCTTCTCTAGTGTATAGTCATCACTGCTATATAGGCATAAGTTTAATTGTATACATAAAAAGATGGAAAGTATTCTAATTACATGTGCAAAATTTATATTGAAAACATAACTTTAAATACAACACTACTGGAATATACAACTCTGTCGGAATATGACCACAACAGCGTTCTATAGTCCAGCAGTGTTGTATATTGCATTTCTGAATTCACTGTATTGTTCATTTTTTCCAGATATCTCATTCTCCAGTTGAAAAGTATTTTTTCCAATCATCACTGTGATATTAGCATAAGTTTTATTGTATACATAGAAATTTGGAAAGTATTATGATCATATGTGAAAATTTTATATTGAAAACATAACTTTAAAAACTACATAGGAAGAGTCCAACGAATACACTAGTTTGTCAAGCTTTCATTAGAAATATGGAAGGAAAATTTTTATTTCTATCGATGAATAAGATAATATTGACCAATTTAAAAAGCTGTCTTATTGACATTTCATGCTTCCATGTTTACATAATAATAATACAATACAATCGATCGATGTCTTTCACCCACTATCTCCATTATTGGACCCTGCACCACAACCGGTGCCTATCCCCTAGCAATGCTCACCCACCAGCCGTTAATGTTTTCATTATAAATTTTCCCTTCCATATTTCTAACGACAACTTAGCTTTAACAACTACGGGAGAGGACCCGGTTGTGGTGCACCCTATCTTTGCACAGTCACCGCGCCACGTCACTGCCACCTAGGCGAGTAAAAACACTATAGATATAGGTATGTACTCTATAGATATAGGTAAAAGAGTAAAAAAATGAATAGAAGGATTGTCAAACTCTATAGATATAGGTATGTACCATAATATCTGTTGCATTCATCATACAGAGTGGTAAAATTGTTATCTTCTTTGCAAAATATACATGTCTAACCATTTAAACAACTAGATGAAACCAATCCTTTGCTGAATTGTCGTTAGAAATATGGAAGGGAAAATTTATAGAGTTTAAAGCTAAGTTGTTACCAATCGTTAGAAATATGGAAGGGAAAATTTATAGAGTAAAAACACCACCGATGGATGCGACACCAAATTCTTGACCTCGACATTTGCCACCGCCACCTCACTTTGCCACCTCTGCGCCACGTGGACGATCCGCGTTTGTGGAGATGTCAAAAAAGTTGGTTTTTTTGCATGGGACCAAGTGTTGTCCACTCGCCGCGCCAGTTGTTGTCCGGGCTACCGCCATGCATTGAATGCTCACCCACCAGCCGTTAATGTTTTCATTATAAATTTTCCCTTCCATATTTCTAACGAACAATATAGTGAATTACGAAATGCAATATACAACATTGTTGAACTATCTGACATTGTGCTCATTTAGTCAAATATACTTTATCATCAAGCACTTTACGTATTGAACATATTCCATACAAGTTTCATTGTCATAATGAAAACTACAAGTCAATTAATTCCTAAAAATGAAACAAAATCATTCATATTCTAGCATATTCCATAACATTCATTTTTGGTATATTTATAGTTTCTTTTCAACAATCATCTTTCATGTTGTGAATCGGGTATTTCATTTACACCATGAGAAAAGGTGCTATTCTTTAGAAGATCAAGGAGGCCAAAAGTGAGAGGTGTACAATTATCACATAATTTAAGTGATGAAGAGGATAATTCAGCACCATTGGTAATGAACGAGAATGTAGAAACCACCCCTTTGTCTCGGTTGAAGAACATCTGCAACAAAGAAGCTTAGTGTCATCGAGGTTGGACAAAAGAAGATATGGAAAAGGCGATAGATGATGTTGAGTTTAATGGGTTCTCGGTTAGAGCAGCGTGAAAAGTATTCCATTCCACCCACATCATTACACTATTGGCTAAATGGTCTCACCCACACAAAGAGGGGTCCTCAGCGATTCTAAGCGAAGAAGAAGAAGAAGAGGAAATTGTTGAATGGTGCAAAGAAATGGCTGATATGGGTCATGGCTTGGAGTTAATGCAGCTAAAGGCAAATGTTGCTCAGATTTGTGAAACAAGACAAAACCCCTTCAGAGATGGGTTTCCTGGTAAATCATGGTGGGCTGGATTGAAAGCGTCATCGGACCTTGCAATCGAACATTGAGGGACTTGGCGAGGATAGAGCTTTAAACTTGCGCCCTGCAATAGTAACCAAATTTTATGATAATTTGGCCAAAAGCTATGGAACCTATTCATACGGCGCTCATAAAATCTGGAATTGTGATGAGACTGGTTTGCAGGCTGGAAGAAATTGTGGAGTTCGTGTAATTGCGAAGAGGCGGTCGTAATGTCCCAAAGGTAATACGAAAAGAAGCGGGGAGTGGATCACTATATTGTGTTGTGTCGATACGGCGGGTATGTCAATCCCGAGATTTTATTTGTTCGAGGAAAGAGAATGATAAAGAATTACATTAAAAATTGTGAACTGGAGCATGTATGGCTGCGCATCCAAATGCATGGATAATGAAAGGAATTGTTTTTAAATTGGCTATGTCATTTTGCACGTTCAGTACCAGGCGGTGTTTCTCCAAATAATAGACACCTATTGATATTTGATGGCCATGGCAGCCATGTAGCATTACAAACTGTGGAGGAGGCAAACAAATTGGGCATTGATTTGATAACACTACCAGCACATACTAGTCATAAGTTGCGACCTCTTGGCGTGAGTGTGTTCAGCCCTTTCAAGACATATTTTAGAGTGAGAGGTCGAATGGATGGCGAGAGAACAAATGTGCGAGATGTGAAAAGGAGTGACATTCTTGAGCTTGCAAGTAGAGCCTTAAAAAAGGCCAAACACCATCTAACATAATTGCGAGGTTTCAAAAGAAGCTGGTATTTGGCCATTGAATTATGATGCTCTCTAAATGACATGGCATGCGGTAGGCATTTGACATGCGAGTGAGGAAGTTGTTGATCTTTGTCCAAACATTTTGAGCCTATCTCAACGAATAAATCTGAATTAAATGACGGTGAAGAGGTGGTACACGAAACTCAATTCATGCAAAATGTTGACTCTAGAGATGATATGGAAGCAGTACTGACACATGGAGTGGAGCTAAGCGGTGCTCTTGGAAACCCAAGTAACATCATCAACAATAAGGAGGGTCTTGATTTTGTAAGTAACAATGATTTGTCCTTGCCAAGTCAAGTTAACCCGCCACTGATGGTTAGAGGATGCCATGAAAAACTTGGGTTCAATTTACCATCCAACACGAGAAGATCAAAGCTTAAATCTGCCTTCCTTTCTGAAGGACTAGAACAAGAAGCAATAATTCATTACTATCTGAGATGTTGGAGATGAGGATGAACAAGGAAGTCGAATTTGAGAGGATGCTCAAGAAAATGAAATTAACTTAGAAGTTATGCAACATGAACCTCAAACACCCTGAAGAGGCGAAAACCAAGATGGGCGTGATGCGTTACTTTCCCATTTTCTACGACTTCGAGGAGATCATAAACAAATCAGATGGTTTTATTAGGCGAGTAGGCATTCATGATTTTAGCACACTGAGTACATGGAGCTATTGGTTGATGCGGAAAGAAAAAAGGAGGAACAAGCAAAACTAAAGTTACGGAAAAAGAAGTGGCCTGAAAAAAAGGTTGCTTTAGACTTGCGTGAAAAAAAAAAGATTGCGGAGAAGCTTGAAAGAGAAAGGGAGAAGCAGGCTAAGGAGCAACAGAAAGAGATTGAGAAGGCACACAAGCAACAAAGGAAAGAGCAAGAGAAGAGGGAGAGGGAACTTGCAAATCAATTAAGGGAATACGAAAAGAGGATGCGTGTAAGTTCTGCAAATGATCATGAAAATCGAAGGATTTTTCAAGATATGTTAAATATTCAAATTCTAGGTTATGCTCAAATTGGAACACCTCCATCACTTATGAATAACTCTTGTACAGTTCCATCTTGGTATGTATCACCTCATTTACTTTGTACAAGTTCAAGCGAGTCCTAGTAGTTCATTTGCAATGCCACCATGGATGCGAAGCTTGGCGAGGGCAACCAACTCCTCTGTCAGCAGCAGTGCAAATCCCTTTTCAAGCGGACAACCAAATCCTTTTTCAGCGAGGGGACCAGATCCTTTATCGGTTGGGCAACCAAATGCTCTGTCAAAAAGGATTCTAAATCCCTTTTCGGTTGGCAATCGAACACATTGTATCGGCGGAAAAGAAAATCCAAAAGCGAGTATAGAAAGAGGGCAATATTACTTATACTAACTAAGATATTGAACATGTGCCGTAAACAATGCTTATTACCCCATATGATGATGGTAGTAATTTTGTTGGTGATACAATTTTGCTAGATGTATTCAGAAGCCTTCTATGTAGTCTCTAAAGTTATATAGTGCGATATAAATTTTGCGTATGTAATCGAGAATACTTTCGGCCGTCCATGTATACAATTAAACTTATGTTAATATATCGGTATGATGATGGTCTATATTTTACACCCTATTTGGCGGTGTAATCGAGAATACTCATATTAATTTTGCGTATGTAATCGAGAATACTTTCAGCGTCCATGTATACAATTGAACTTATGTTAATATATCAATATGATGATGCTCTATATTTTACACCCTATTTGGCGGTGTAATCTGAATTCTCATATTAATTTTGCGTATGTAATCAGAATACTTTCCATCGTTCTATGTATACAATTAAACTTATGTTAATATATCAGTATGATTATGCTCACTATTTTAATAGTGCAGTGTTTAAAAACATTAAGGATCATTGCACAGTGAGAACCCTCTCATCTCTGCCTTTTCTTCTCATCTTCGTAGCGAGGTAGAGCCAATGCGAGGATGAAGTCGGTCGGGAGTGGAAAAATGCACGCACCCACCCGTCTGAGATCCACGAAATGGTCGCTCGAGCTCTGCGGCCAATGAACCCATGAAAACCAAGCTGAGCGAGCTCCCTCTCCATTTCCCATGAAATCCATGGCGCGTTTTGGCGGTGGCGGGGTCCATAAACCTACCCCGCGCGCATTGCGGCTGGTGGGTGAGCATTGATGCATGGCGGTAGCCGGACAACAAGCTTGCGCGGCGAATGGCGTGGTGTTTTTACTCGACCGGAGTGGCGGTGGCGTGGTGCGGTGACTATGCAAAGATAGGGTGCACCTGGCCGGTGCAATGCGTTTCAACAATGCAGCCCGTGGGAGCAACATGTATATATGAACCAGGGAAGACACTTCGAACATTTAGACTCAAGATCGAGAGAACGCTAATACAGAAGCGAGCAATTACAATAGAAAACAATGTAAATGGCGATAGAGAGTGGTAATGCCTATAATTGACCTAGAAATTGCTTAAAGGGGTAATGACTATACCATATGCTTATTGATATGAGTGAGTGGTAGAGTGGTAATGACTATACCATATGCTTATTGACAAGCTTACAGCAAATGCAATCATATACAACATAAAAAAAAAGCTATGACAGATGCTATAACATGAAACCAGAATATACACACTCACCTTACAAACATAAAATAAAATTCAATTGAATATACACACTTCATCAACCAAATCACGTAGCCTTTGAATCTCCCCCATGCATTCAGATCCCAAAACATATAATTTTTGCCACCTAAAACATATAATTTTTGCTACCCGAAACAGAAAACAAATTACATTTGTTGCTGCAAACACTGAAAATTGTTAGTTGCGTGTGTTTTTTAATGAGTGTGTTTTTAATCTTTGTTTCTATTATGACTGTCATACCTACACCAACACTGTTTTTACTTTTATTTTATTATGATGATTGGGTACCACTAGGAAAATAGAAGAACAGGAGAAACCCGGACAGTACAGTGCAGTCTAGAACCATCTTGGTAAAATTCTGAGAGGCCTCAAGCAAGTACCCATTAACATGGAAAATAAATCATACAGGATAATAAAACTTAGAAAAAAACTACTGGAAGATCCATAAACAAATGCAAGATCATTGGAACGAAGTACTCAATGGTAGGTGTGAAATAAATATGTATTCTTTTTTACAATGAAATGCCAGAGTAATTTGTTTATCCCTGCAATATACTGAAACATGGGCATCGTAAGGAAAAAATAAGCAACAAAGGACATGATAGCAGATAAATCATCAGAAAATAATGAATATGAAACATCTAGCAAAGCATTTTCGCTTATGGACAATATAATATGTACAATAATACATTCGTCATCTCCAACCAGTGATTAGTGTTTACTGTGCACATGCAAAACATAGTTATCTACTCTTTTTTTTCTAGATATACCCTAAACAAAAAAATAAACAAGCAAAACACTGTCCTTAAATTTTCTCAAAGCAATCCCTGCACAGAATCCTCTGTCCTCATAACCTCGGGAACAAAACTCTGGACCAACCAATGCAACAAGGCCTTAGACTCTAAGAGCGTAAGAAGGAGAAAAGGTATCCTGACGCCTATTTTCACAACAACAGGTATAATATCCTTCGGGATATGACAAGTGCAATGCCTAAAGACTAATATCCAAGTAAAGGCATTTTAAGTAACAAAACACAGTACAATCATGTCAAAAGAAGTTACAAGAACAAATAATCCAAAGCCATATCATAACAGCACAGCAAAATCGTAAAACTTCTGCAGGTAGTAAAGCAAAATTGTAAAACTTCTAAACACAACTATACCCACAAATTAATGCTTTCGATAAATACAGAGTTGGCTTAAATCCCCAGTACCAATCACAAAGAACCATCCAGATCAATTGCATGCCCTAGAATACCACAATTCAGTCTCAATAGTTCTTTATATAACTTTGCATACAACTAGCAGATGTACTTGTAATCCCATTAACAGTAATAAGCAACTGAACATGAGCTCGCATGGCACCCATAAACCGAGACTGGCGCTCATAAACAAGACAAATACACCAACGATTTTAAGCTTGGATGAAATAAAATAAGACGGGTGACAAAACAAATTTCTTTTGCTGAATGGCAAACAACAAACTTTCCATAGTAGTACAGTGTTTAAAAACACTAAGGATCATTGCCTGAGTGAGAACCCTCTCACCTCTGCCTTTTCTTCTCATCTTCGTAGCAGGCCGAGCCAATGCGAGGACGAAGTCGGTCGGGATTGGAGAAAAGCACACGCACCCACCGGTCCACAAGATCCCACGAAATGGTCACTCGAGCTCTGCTGGCCGAACCCAAAAACCAGTGAGCGAGCTCCCTCTCCATTTCCCATGAAATCTGATGGCACGTTTTGGCGGTGGCGGGGTCCATAAACCTACCCGCGCGCGTGCTGGTGGTGGGTGAGCATTGATGCATGGCGGTAGCCGGACAACAAGCCCAGCGCGGCGAGTGGACAACACTTGGTCCATGCAATTAAACCAACTTTTTGATATCTCCTGGCGCGGATCGTCCACGTGCGGATGCGATCTTGGAGGTCGGGAATTTGGTCTGCATCCATTGGTGGTGTTTTTACTCGTCGAGGATACACAAGGACGTCTCACGGTGTTTTGTATTTTGCAAAGTCTCTTGAATCTATTCTTTTCTTCGAGTGTCATTACAATTTACGAGAGTGGGATACTTAAATTATTGATATAATTCCATCATCCATTATCATATTCCTATTCCTTGCTACATTCGTACTTGTTCTCATAAGCACACAAGAAACTACGTAGAATCTACGAGTACAAATAGTGTTCGTGAGCCTGGAAAAGTATACGAAAGATGAAGGATATATAACTGATACAAGATCTTCTTTGAGTTCACTAACTTTACATTGAGCGAGTTGTCTCATGCTTTGCATTACCGATGAGAGTTATCCTAAAGTTGTCTCTTCCATTTCTCCCCTTCTATTCATAACTTGTATTTATTTTCCCCTTCTCTTTTCCATCCATATCTAATAAGTTGTTAGCTTCGATCCATATATGAAAGAAGAATTTCTATTATTTGGTTATGTGTTTTTCATCCATGGCTTTTTCTTTCTTTACATGCAAAGTATTTTTAGATTTTAAATATAATATTGTACAACTATATTCTTCACAAAGATTTTGAACAAGGGAAATGGCGGGAACTTTCAAAGTGGATCGAGACAGAGCGGGGAGAAGGTGTTGAATGCCCGGAGCGAGGGAGCACGTGATCGCTGCAGTATGGACAATAAGGATGATTCCACGGTGGAGACCACGTGGGCTAAGCAACTGGTCGAAAAAGACTAGACAAAAAGATTCTGGATGGATTGGAGCCTTCCAAAGAGAAAGGTAATTTATCTCTTAAAATACTCCGAGATTCTCTTGGCTAGAGCTAAATCTACGATGGAAGGAGCCTTGTTTGCGATGAAATGTCAGGTACTAGAAAACATTGGTGATCGGAGGAAATTTGGGGCAAAAGGAGATGGGCTTCGAATGGAGCCATTGAGGTCTCGGCCTATGTAAATGGTTTCTTCCTAGTCACTCTACCCAGTAAAGAACATGTGGCTAAAATTTTGGTAGAAGGGTCGTGGTTTCTTGGAAAATCACATGTGGTAGTCCAAAAATGGGAACCAACTTTTAACCCTTTTGAGAAAATTGTTTCTAAGTTTCCGATCTGGGTTAATCTCCCAAGATTTCCCCTTGAGTTTTGGGAACCAGAGGTCCTTATAGGTATTGCAAAGAGCTTGGGCTCCCCTATAGCTCTGGATCCGGTCACAAAAGCTAAGACAAGGCTTACTCATGTCGATTCTATGTCAACATGTGCCAAGATGCTAGTTTGGAAAGTAATATCAAACTGATGACCACAGAGGGAGTCTAGGTGCAAAGATTCGATTATGAACCATCCCCTTTTGCCTACAGTAAATGCAAGTTGGTGGGCCATGACTTCAGAAGATGTCCTCAATCAAAGAAAAAGAATGAATCAAACACCAAAACTCATATGCTAATAAATAATAAGGAGAGTTTAGAATGGAGGCAGATTGGGAAAAATGATAGGGTGGTGATTAATGAGAAGCCAAAAAATATGGATATACCAAAAGAAGTCAGTCCCTCACGAACGTCTAAGAGTAAAACCTCGGTCAAGGGATTGTTTGTCATAGAAGATCAAGACAAAGACAAAGCGAGGACCTGTTTTGGAAGAGGTGGTTATAGAAACATAGTATGTGTATATCCAAGAATCAGAAGGAAACTATGCCTTAAAATTTTCTTGTGGACCCTCATTAGAAGAGGTTTCATCAATAGGTGAGAGTTCATTTGGTTAAAGATAAGATGATGCCATTGCTACCTCAAATGTTTTTGGGATTTTAACGGATTATGTTTCAGACACGTATGAAAATGTTGCATCTCCCAAAACACTTAGGTAAACAAGTTTAAACTAGTTACCTAAAGCAATTCTAGAGCAGATGTAGGAAAAGATTCAGCTACAAGGGGTAGGAAAAGTAATAAGAAATTAAGGGGAAAAAATGCTAGGAAGGAAGTAGTTTGTTGGAATACAAATAACTTTGGGAAAGGTTTTTTCAATAAGAAAGCATAAATGATTCTTATCTCATGGAATACTAGGGGTTGTAACAACCCCAGTAAACATAAAATAGCTAAGGACCTTAGAATCAGAAATAAACCGATATTTTAATGTTTCAAGAAACTAAAATGAGCATGGATATATTTAAAGAGGTGAGCAAGATTATTTGGAAAGAAGGTTGTTGGGATGGAAGTATAACTCCTTTGGAGCCTTGAGAGGTATTGTCACCATGTGGAATCCTAAAGTAGTGAAGGGTGAAGTGATTCTCACTTCCATAGGGCATGTAGTTATAAGTTTTACAGAGATTGAGTGCAAGAAAACATGGTATGTATCAAATATATATGCCCGAATAAGACTTGTGAAAGAAGGAAATTATGGGAGGATCTATCTAAATTCAGACAAATTTTCAAGGAAAAAGACTGGATCATTGGTGGGGATTTCAACACCCCCCTCTCCCTAGAGAAAAGAAGGGTGGCTTCATTTCTTACTCTGATAGCATGGAAGATTTAACATAATTTTTAGCTAGAAATGATTTGTTTGACTTGGAGTTGGAGGGTCCAAAATATACTTGGGTTAATAGAAGGATGGGGTCTGAGCTTATTAAGATTTGACTGGACAAATTTTTGGTTGGCCATTTTTGCATGATCAATCAACTTTATTCTCTAAAAACCCTCCCCAAATCTATTCAGATCATAATCCTTTACTCATCAATTTGGGGATGAATCATCTCAAGAAAGCAAGAACTTTCAGGATTGAAAAAATCTGGTTAGATCATCCGAATATTTTACAAGAAAAAAATAGGATTGCAGAGGATTTAAGAACTATTGAGGAACTAATGGAGGATGATGGCCTTAACCATGTTCTCAAAGATCAGGAATAGAAAACTGTTGATTGAATACCATGATATTTTGGCTAAGGAAGAGGTTTACTGGAGACAAAAATCAAGGGTGAAATGGCTAAAGGAAGGCGATAGGAATACTAAATTTTCCACTTCACAACTACTTCAAAAGCCAACCTCCTGAAGATTAATGAAATCAGAAGAGAGAATGGGGTGATCTATTCGGAGAGTAAGGAAATCAATGATACAATAATAAATTATTTCAAGGAGCTCTTCCATGTGGGGTAGGTTGTGGAGGAGAATGCTCAAAATAAAGTTCTTGATCTTTTCAGAATGTGATTTCCCCTCTTGAAAATAGAGATCTCTTAAAGATACCCACGGAGGAGGAAATTCGATTTGTTGTCTTTGATATGGAACTAGATAAATCTCCTGGTCTTGATGGTTTCCCTGCTTTTTTCTTTCAAAAATTCTGGGAGGTGATCAAGTAAGAGGTTATTGAGATGGTTCAAGATTTCTTCAACAATGGCCACCTCATGAGATAGATGAATAACACTTTCTTGGTCCTCGTTCCTAAAGTAGTTGGAGCTAAAGAAGTTAAGGACTTTAGACCAATAAGTCTATGTAATACCAGTTATAAACTGATTACCAAAATCATTGGCTTGTGAGGATAAAAATGTCATGGCGATTTCATCTTGGCTAATCAAGGAGATTTTGTTCGTGAAAGAAAATTATGGATAATATCATTGTGATCCAAGAAGTTATTCATTCTATTGAAAACTTGGGAAGATCTACTATGTTTGTCAAGTTGGATATGCATAAAGCATATGATAGGATTTCTTGGTCCTTCCTTCGGGCCATTTTGATCAAGGTGGGCTTCAATATCTCCTTTGTTAACATGATCATGACATGTATCTCCATAGCTAGCTTTTCGATTCTAGTGAATGGAAAATCGGAAGGTTTCTTCCAAGCGAGTTGGAGGTTTGAGACAAGGAGACCCTCTCTCACCCTTTCTTTATGTTATTGTGGTTGAGTCTTTAAGTAGGCTTTTTCAATAGGCTTTGTCTTCCAATAGTATTCAGGGTATTAAAATCTCTAATGGCCTTCCACATTTTTTTCTTAATCAGTTTTTTTGATGATAATTTCTGTTGGGTAAAGCATCTATCCAAGAAGCCTCTAACTTTAAGGTTGTTCTAAATGACTATGAATTGGTCTTGGGACAATTGGTTAATTTCCATAAAAGTTTTTTTCATTAATGTGGAGCATCCGATCCAAGTCAGATTAGCTCGCATTTTGGGGTGTCAGATTAAGAAATTTCTTGACTCCTATTTGGGAATGCCCCTTGTTCAAAAAAACCCGATGTATCTATTTGGAATACCCTGTTGGAGAGAGTGAACATAAAACTATCTTCTTGGAAGGGTATTCTTCTCTCGCAAGTAGGTAAGATTCATTACTTCAAAGTTCCCTTCAAGAAATTCATGTTTATGTCATGTCCCTCTTTAATCTTCATTCCAAAATCATTGGGTCCCTGGAAAAAATTCAGAAAAGAATCCTATGGGAGGAGCAAAGGATAATTTCAAGTTTCGCTTGTGGCTTGGGAAAAAGTTACTAAACCCAAATTATGTGGTGGCCTAGGATTAAAAAACATCAATCTCATGAATGAGGCATTGATAGCTAAAGCTGGTTGGAGGATTATTAGAGAAGAGGGTCTTTGGGTGGACATCATCAAGAAGAAATACTTGTAGAATATAGGCAGATTGGACTCCTTTTTCAACCAAAATGATTTTCCTAGAGGATCCTTATTCTAGAATTCCTTTGTGGCTTCTAAGGACATACTAAACAAGGGTTTGATCTGGGAGATTGGAAAAGGTAACAAAATCAGTTTCTAGAATGATAGTTGGCTTGAAGATTATCCTTTGGCTAGCATGGAGTCTTGGAAAATGGTAGCACAACACTATGAAGATAGGGGAAAATTTTGGATATGGGACTATTGGATTCAGGGGGAATCCATCAGCTAGGGAGTTCATTGTCCCCCTCCGGATTATAATGGGGACCACCATCCTTTTGGGAGCTCAACAACAAATTAAGGAATTTCTACATACCCAATTTACAAAAATGGTAAGATTCCATTAAATGGAAAGAGGAAGAATATGGGAATTATTCGGTTAAATCATCCTATAGATTAAATTTTAAAGATTCTATTCAAAAAGAGTATTGGGGTAGACTCTAGGTGAAGGATCTTACTCCTAAAGTGAATATCTTCTATTGGTTGGTGGTTAAAAATAGGATCCTTATGGTGGATAATCTTAGGAAACATGCTATGAATCTCCCAACAGATGTTCACTTTGTAGGAAAGAGGAGGAAAATGTCAATCATCTTCTCCTTCATTATCCCTTCTCTCAAAAGGTTTTTGTGACTATCCAAGAACTATTCAAATTTTAATGGATCGTGTGAAAGACTATTGAGGATTTTTGCATACGATGGGAGATTAGCCCTTCCACATCTCTTTTGTGAATTATGGAAACCCATGAATGATTGTATCTTTCTGACTGTAAGGCTAATCTCAAGAAAGTCTAAAGTAGAGTCATAATGGCCATCAAAGAAAATACCAAATTGTTTAAAGGTAAGGATAAAAAACCTGTTTGAGATGGGAGGAAGAAGTTCTTAAAATTTTCACCCTTAGTTTGGTGGAGATCAAAAGACCAAGAATTCACACCAGATGGACTTGACCAGAGAACAATGTGTTTAAGATAAATTTTGATGGTGCGTCAAAAGGGAATCTGGGTCCTATTAGGGGAGGTATCTTTAGAAGCGATGATGGTTGGCTATATGCCTATGTTGGTCCATTAGGGAGACAAACTAACAATATGACGAAGGCCCGAGCTCTTCTATGGGGTGTCAACTTGGCCAAGGATAGAGGGATCAAAAATATCCAGATTGAGGGGGATTCCTCATTATTGTTAATTCTCTTAACAATAATAACACTATTAATTGGACCTTAAGAAATGTTCTTAGTGATGTCATGGAAATTTTAAAAGTTTTTGACAAGGTTTCAATTAATCATACCTTGCACCAAGGTAATACGTGTGTGGATAAGTTGGCAAATTTCGGCGTACAACCCATGATTACAAAATATGGAGTAAAGGTGATGAATTTCCTCAACAATTAATGAAGCAATTGGTAGAGATAGATTACACTAAAATTGATGATTATCGGATGAGTGAGCATTGATGTCACCTCAGCCAAGACAATTTACTTACAGGAGCAATTGTCATTCGAGCTTCCAAATAAATATGTTCAGCCCAGGTGAACTCCAAACAGAAGATTATCAAGCTACACAATTAGGTAAAATATTTGAGCAATAGGATGGACATGATGGAGGAGGGAATGAAAAAGAGAAAGTTCAATTTGTGTATCAACAGCTCTAAGGAAGATTTGGAAGAAGATATGACTGAGATGAGAAAAGAGGAGGAACTCAACAAAGATAGTCTTGTTGACAACAAGGAAGCTTCCCCTAAAAGTTAAATGATCTTCTAGTCTTGGGACTGTTTGCGGTCTTTTTGTGAACATTCTCAGCTTGGTTTTTATCGGTTGTTTCTTTCGGTGCCTCGGGTTTTTTCTCATGTTCCGACTTTTCATTGTAAGAGTTAATCTTTTAAAACTCCTTTTGGAAATTTCTGTCTCTTTTTTGTTGGTTGTTTTCTGCTCCTTTTTGTTTTTACCTCTTGTTTATGGCCCCTGGGAGCCAATCCTTGTTTTTACCTTATCTAATAAAAAACAAACATTTTCTTATTCATTTTCTCTATTTCAACTACTTTTTAGCACATACATCTCACTCGACTCATCTTTCTTCATGGACACTTCCTCCTCTTTCCAATGCTCACCTGTACCATACCTCCCTCCCTCCACATTACCTCCATCACCCCTATTAGCCAATCACCACAGTTTTTTGATATACACTTGGCTTCCCCAAAACCAACTACCACTCCCCGTACCCACCACAACTTCCCCTACGCTTTCACTTCTATTCTCTCTACTCCCCTTCACACCCCTTTTGACATTTCCATCACATAATCCAGAGTGCGATTGCTAGTTTTTTTCCCATTTAGGTAATACTCATTTGCTTTAAATTCCAAATCAACGTCAGTGATTTAGTTTTTAGTATTGGTAATAGTTTGAGTATTTTTTGTTGTATCATAATTAAATAGTCAATTCCTCATTTGGGTCCTTTGTGTAGTTAAGTTTGTACTATCTTTGTCTATTTTCCTTAAGAATCAAGAGTCGACAAATAGTCGTATTGTCAAGAGTCAAATTTTGTCTAGTCATCAAAATCAATGTCAAAAATCCAAGTCGTCATTTTGTGTAAATATGTTATTGTGAGTCAAGACCCCACGACAAGGTTTTCCGTGCAGAAACACTTTTCGTTATGCTTGATAAACGTGTATCCCAAAAAGACACAATGTAAAAAAGTTGAGATATATGGGGTTCAGATTCGAGATATGTGGGACATAAGTCCATAATATTGGTTAGTAGAGTCGTGCGACAAAGCTTGATGTGCCCAAACATCTTATCCCTTCAATACCACCTACCAACATCGTGTACATAAACTAAACAACTCACATGCTCCAAACGAGATTAAACACCCTTAGCCCTCTATGACATCAATAATTTCACGGCTAGATCGTGCGCTTGTGGCGATAGATTTTATAGGTAGAAACAAAAAAATTAAAAGTAAACACCAAAGCCTCGTAACCCTTCGGTGGTGACAATGAATTTTGTGTGCAACCAACTCAAACTATGCATGAAACTGTTTTTATCTTGCACTTTGCGTGAGCCTTTTTCTCCTATTTTTGTTTTGTTTGGAAACTGACCAATTATAATATATTGTAAATAATATAATAATAATTATTATAATAATAACATAATAATAATAATGTATCAACCGAACTAAAGTTTTGTATTGAATTTTCTCCAAAAAAAATTAAGGGACTTAAAAATTATGTATCCTAATTTTATGTGATGTTCTTGTTGAAGCCCATTAAGCCTCACAATAGAATAACACAAGATCATCTATTCATCGATTGTTAAAGTTGTGTGTATTGATTTTTGTCATTTATTATGTGTTTTAGGCTATTGAAGTTTATTAAGATGCAAACGAGGGTAGATTATACTATAGTCTTCATATTTACTTAAACCAATTATTAGTATTTGTACTTTTCAACCAATTAGGGTTGCTTATTATTTTCATAAACAAATAAACACTTCACACATTAATAATAAGTATTAGTAAAACTGCACAATTTTTAACAAATTAACAAAAAAATCCATTTATCTTGATTTGATTTGCACTATAAATTGAGATTTAATTGTAGGGCTTAAAAATAATTAGGAAAAGAGAAAAGGATGGTGTCATGATATTTATTACAATTTATTTAAAGACTCAATGAGCATGGTGGAGTTTTCCAAAACCAATGGTGACCTAGAGTAGCACATTTGAAAAACTTGACATATTTACTACATTGACATATACGAAATCAATTTTTCACTTTCATCTGTAACCGAACACAATGTCATAACACCAATTAGCATTCTT
Source organism: Taxus wallichiana var. yunnanensis (assembly GCA_018340775.1). Lineage (NCBI taxonomy): Eukaryota > Viridiplantae > Streptophyta > Pinopsida > Cupressales > Taxaceae > Taxus > Taxus wallichiana. The sequence goes on from CM031238.1 coordinate 281,076,179, forward strand.
GAGAACAATATTGTAAGGGATAAAGGAAACTAATATGGGTCATCATTATCAATGCTTTGTTGATGTATCAAAGAGACCTAAATATTCAATATAGTTGTCGTTGTCCTGTGAGCTTGACTTAGAGTTGTCTATAATGAAATCTAGGCCCTAATCGCCTAATGAGTCTGCGGGAATAATACTTAGAACTAATCACTATTTTTCCTTAAAGGCGGAGAAATTGTGCTTGGCGTTCATCGACAAGTAACTTAATTTTATTTACTTTTTTACCAGGACATGAAATTATTGGAATTGTGGTAAAAGTTGGATCTAAATATGAGGGTGATCTTGTTGGGTGTGAGATGTATGGGAAGAAACTTGCATGAGATTCAACCCATGTGAAAAAGAAGGCTCAAATGATTTTCGAAAAAATCATCTTAATGGTTTATATTTACTAAAAACATTTATTCAAAACTACCTTATCAACATGTATGTCAAGTGCAACAATTTGGTAGATGTGCCCAAAGTGTTTAATGGTGTCTAGGGGTTTTATAGAAAGCATCTTTACAATATGGGTGCATTTTTTAAGAAAATGAAGTAAGGAGACTAGAGAAAGTGAATCAGTTGAGAGAAAAATGAGGATACCAAGCGTGAAAGAGTCAAGTTCACCAAAATGATTAAGCAAAAATAGAATTTATTTTGTAAAACCTAATTATAATGTAGCAATAAATAAATAAGCAACAAAATATAAATTAACCCTAGTGAATAATCAATTTAAATTTAAAATCCTAGTTGGAAATAAAGGCAATAAAATACTAAGCTGATTTGTAATGATGTCAAGGGTATGCCGAGCTGGAAAACTAGTAAAATGGAATTACAAAGTATCGTAACCATGCTCAAAATTTAGTGTGAACATTGTTGGATTAGGGGGATTTTAATGTATTTATGCAAGGTCGAGAGCACCCTAAAGACTCTTTGATCACGGATCGATCTGGGCACTAGTGTCTTGACATGTCCTCAGGTTCTAAATTTTTCTGGGTCAGAAGGATGTCATAAATATTCACTTTTAGTCACCTGTATGTCATAATATGATCACCGAAGGAAACAACAGAACCTAAAAATAAATGATATCCTACAAAACCTTTAAACAATCACATCAAATCCTAAAAAATAAAGATGAAAATGAGGTTTAGGACTATCTCTAAGAAATAGCCGTCAAACAAGTGATCTTATGATTGTGAGTGCACTACATTTCACACCAAATGTAGTTATATGCGTGTGTGCAGAATTGTGCCCTAGGTGGCTCTTGTGCATATCACACTTCTAACGAGAAAATAACTAGATGTAAAGTATGTAAATAGATTTGTGCATGGAATAGAATGAATTTCCCATACATGAAGTGTATGCGAGAATAATGTAGTCTCTTTCCCTTGAATGAATGTTTTAATGCCCTTGAATAGCCTTTGGATGCAACCTTAGGTGGTGATAGCTAATGTTTAGTGTTTGGTCCTTTATTACGATCACATAACTTTATATTTATATGATTCCCAATGGTTGAATTTAATAATTAACCCTTAAAAGGCCGACTACTAAAAGATAAGATGATCGAAAAGGCTAGAAAGAACCCAAAAGATGTGAACAAAGTACAAAGAGGTCGGGGTGCCCGGAGGGGACAGGGTGCACATAGAAACACTTTGGCGTCTAGGCATAGGAAATGGTGTCTAGGATGATAAATTTTGAGGTGTGAAAATACTGATTGAGCTAGAAAGAGTGTAAAAAAAAGTGGCAAGTCAATAAAAAGCAAAGATGGTTAAAGACATGGGTTAATTAATACTCTTCTTACTTAGGAATCATATGCATAATAGTATATAATCCGTACTAGATAATTACCCAAAGTACAAGATTTTGTGTCTACAACTTGATGGCTTGCAAAAGCAAGAGAAATAAACACAAAATGATTAGTAATAAAGATGGTGGGTTTCGAAAAGTTGGTCGAGAAGTAAACACTTCCTAGGATGGATGTCAACCCACGTGATAAAAATATGTTGATAAATGATGATAGATGGAAGGATGCATATAATAAACGGAAGAGAGATCTAATCTACCAAAGATAATGAAATGATAATCGATAGAAAAATCTTTGAAAAACACCAAACCAAACCACAGAAGGTCGAATTACCGTGAAGACCTAGGTGTGATCGACACTTTGATCGATGACGACCAATGTAGAGTTGATTGCATTATAGATGGGAACAAAATGCTGGAACCTTATGCAAAACCGTTGAATTTGATGCCAAGATGAGGATAGAATAAAAGGGGGTGGGAGATGATAGATCGATGAGGATAAGTAGCGCATTGAAGACAACCCGGGGTAGAATGGTCCTAGTATGGTCGACACACCGAGTGGTGCAGTGATTGAAGGATGAATAGGAATAGAGCTAGAATCTGCTACTGAGGTTGCTTAATTTGGATAGGAGTTTCATGTCATTATAATAGTTAAATAATAATAATAATATTATTATTATTATTACAAAGATAATTTTAATTATTATAATATACATTTAAATTTATTATAACAAATTTATGTAATATTGAAAATTACAATTTATCGATATTTATCAATATTATATAAATTTATTATAATAATAATATTCATTATTATTATAATTAATTATCTAGTGTTATAGAAAGGAAATTGTAGAGAAGAAAAGCCCAAATTCAAAACTTCAACACCAACAATTTTATCTTGGAAACCTCAATGGAGGAAAACAATTCGGGAAGGGAAACTGCTCTTTCTTCCCACTTTTATTGGTCTAATATAGACAATTACAGATTACAATAAGTATGAAAAGAAGCAACAATGTAAACCTTCTCTCTAATTACTTGCTTGCTTTGTTTCTACACCTTGCTCCTACAATTCCATTCCAGCATTGAAGATCTTGCTCACTGCTCTCATTAAACTTGCTTCTTGATCTCTCTGGATCTTTGAATGATCATTCTCTTGCTCCTTTCATGCATTTATAGGCCTTCCCATGTCCTCCCATGCACTGGAGGATGTGAAAGGGCATGGAAGGGGAAGAGACATGGTTGGCGCTTCAAATTCACGTCCATTCGCGTTCCATTCTTCTTTTTTATTTGAAAGTGTCAGGACCACTGCCATACAGCTTGAGAAACCGGTGGTCTCGGGACCACCACCCCTATTAGGTGGTGGTTTAGGACTGCCACCCTTGTAGGGCGGTGGTTAGTTAAAACCCACTGCCAGAGTGGCGGTTCCTTCAGAACCTCTGTTTACCTCATTTTATTCACTTTTCTTGTTTCTCCTTCTTGGTGTTGATGGAATTGATGAAGTGGTGTGTTTTTTGGATCCCTATGGATCATACCTCCCCTACTTAGGAGGATTTTGGTCCCACAAAATCTTAGTGGGGAGTGGTAGAGGAATCAACTCCCTCTCGTGCTCATTCGAGTACCACTGGGTCTGCCTTGGTGTCTTCTCTCGTCCAACCTGCCAAGACTCTGTGGATCTCTGGTTTGTTGCTCCAGTGCTACATCCTCCTCGAGTTGCCTGAGTACAATCCTCTTTGGAAGGTAACTTTTGTATCTTTCCTTCTTTGTCATGCATAGATGGCATTAGTGGATGCGAGCTCTTCTAACTTAACTTGCTATCGTGCATCTGCATGAAGTATGGCCTAAAGGTTTCTTCTCCAACTTGCTCAAGTATGGCGAAGGTCCCATATTGTAGTGGTTTAGTCCTTTCTTGTCTTTGTCTCTTGAGATGGATTGGTTGAATCCTCTCCAAGTACGTTGTTGTTATAGTCACCACCATTCCTTATATCTCCTCTTCTTCTTGTTGCCCCATGGTCAGGTCAGTGAATCCATAGGTAGATACGGTGACTGCATAGCGGAAGTTTGTTTTGCTCCTTGAATGAGCAGTTCTGTGGTGGCTTCTTCTGTAAAAACTGACAAGTGCTATCCAAATTCTCCATCCTTTGGTCAAAATATTTGTGCTCTCACGTCCATTTTCTTTTCTTCTAATGAAAGAAAACAAAACTGATGATTTTCTGAATAAGTCTTGGTGCTTGGTTGGCACTTACCATAGCCTTCTTTGATTTCTCTGGTGTGCCCGGATGTTAAAACTAACTCCATCCTTGACCCATCATGTATCGGTTCTCCCTCCTTGTGAACACAACATCCCTGGCATACAAGTAAGGACTTCCGAAGACAACGTCAAATGCATCAAGTGGAATAATATCAACCTCTAATACATCTATGTATTGGGTATTTATCCCAAACTGAAACTTACACTTCCTTGTAACTTGTATTTCTACACCCTTCTTCACCCATCCCAGTGGGTATGGATGTGGATGCGCGTAAGTCTCTAGACCAAGTTGTCTACAACCACATCAGAAATCAAATTTGATTGAGAACCAGAATCTACTAAAGTGTTTACCTTAGTCTTCTTGATTTGGATTCTGATTTGAAATAACTTACTCATCTCTCTTCTTTTTTACCTTGCCCCATACATGTTAGTGGCCATGCATCCCAGCCTCTCATCTACATCGAATCATCCTCAATCTCCACCTCTCTTTTGTCTTCACAGTGGCCATGGATTTCTTGGAATCCTTGGTTCGGTGCTTTGGGTGCAATTCGGATGCAACTTCCAACATGTGGCGTCAGTATGTCCATTTACATCACAATTCTTACAGAAATTCTTAGGATCTTTACAAGTATGCAAAGTAGTGGCATGTTTACCTTTCCATTTACCTCTGCTACTTGTCTTCCCTTGTTCTTTGTCATCCTGTTGTTCTATTGATTGGTCTCCCTTTGGCTCTATTTCTCCTTGCTTCTTCTCATCATCAATGTAGTATGCTTGTATACAAGCTTCATTGAGATCCTTGGGCTTCGTGGAGATTACCTTCCTCGAAGGTGAGTGTGAAGTCCTCCCAAATACTTGGTTAGAATGTCCTCATCCTCCAAGTCCATATTAAGCAACATGGCTTGTCTCGAAATTCCGTAGTGTAGTCTTGCATGCTTTGACCACTTTGCCTGTCTAAAGTATTGCCACTTAATCATCATGTCAGTCTTATGGCCAATAGGATAGAAGTTAGCTCTAATCAATTCTTTAAAACCTTTCCAGTACTAATGACAATAGGACGTTTCTTCTTCTCACAAGTGGCTAGATGGGTTTCCCACCAAACCAGAGCATGACCTTCCATTTTGAGACGTGCAAAGGTGATCCTTTGTGCCTCAGTGACATTATGCACACTAAAGTAGACTTCCAACTATTTTAGCCATTTATCAGTAATTTGCATCTACTTGTCCTTCAAAATTCTTTATTTCCACTTTGTTTCAACTTTAAAAGGTGTATGTGCAGATTTTACCTTCTCGCTTACAATTGGCGTCTCTCTTCATGCTCTTCCCATTCTTCCTCTTCGTGGCTCTTTCCGATACCAAATTTTTTGGCTAGTGCTTCGAACCACTGAGTCCATGGAATCTTTCTTAACCGAAGCCATCTTTTGCAGATCTGAAAGCTCTTCTTGTTTTCTATATAATCTATCCATCATGGTCTCTAGCATCTCGACTCTACGGACCAAGTTCTCTTCCTCCATTTGAGCTCGAATTCTCTGTTTCCACTTCTTTGTAGAAATATTTGGCTCGCAAGGTAAAATTCTTCACCTTTGGACCTTGTCATTGTCATACAAAATCACAAGAAAGATTGAATACCACAGTCCTGGATATATAATCAGCTCTGATACCAAAATGATCGTAAACTTCTACTTTGGAACTCTACGAATCACACAACTATGTTGTTCTACTTTCAACTTTGGAAAATGACATATTTTCTTGAAAAATTAGAGCTTCGTGATTGATTATCTAGTGCTATAGAAAGGAAATTGCAGAGAAGGAAATAATTCAAAACTTCAACACCAACAATTTTATCCTGGAAACCTCAATGGAGGAAAACCAGTCGGGAAGGGCAAACTGCTCTTTCTTCCCACTTTTATTGGTCTAATATAGACAATTACATTACAATAAGTATGAAAAGAAGAAACAATGTAAACCTTCTCTCCAATTACTTGCTTGCTCTGTTTCTACACCTTGCTCCTACAATTCCATTCCAGCACTAAAGATCTTGCTCACTGCTCTCATTAAACTCTGCTTCTCGATCTCTCTGGATCTTGAATGATCATTCTCTTGCTCCTTTCATGCATTTATAGGCCTTCCCATGTCCTCCTTGTGCATTGGAGGATGTGAAAGGGCATGGAAGGGAAGAGACACAGTTGGGCGCTTCAAATTCACGTCCATTTGCATTCCATTCTTCTTTTCTGTTTTGAAAGTGTCAGTGATGGTTCCTTCCAAAACCTCTGTTTACCTCATGTTATTCAATTTCTTATTTCTCCGCCTGAGTAGACCGGTGGTCTCGGGACCACCGCCTAGTGGGTGGTAGTTTTATTTAGTTCACTCCTTTTCGGAAGCCATTGGGGTGGCCTTTTAGTGATCAATTATGAAATTTGAATAGGAGAAACCACTCTGACAAAAGCGGCAAGTTCCTTCAGAACCTCATGTTTACCTCATTTTTTATTCACTTTTCTTGTTTCTCCTTCTTGGTGTTTAATTTTGGACCTCATGTGCAAAGCGTTGGTGCTACTTGAAGGGATTCTAGTGTTTAAGGCCATGCAACATTACCTATCCAAGCGTTCATCCACTGCTCCTCCTACACTTTTATATATTTTTTGGGGATCACTCGTGACCTCACGTGTTCCTAATTTGATCATTCTTCCACTATCGCACACCTTTGGGATATTTACAAAATCAACTAAGTGTTCTAACTCTTCATTGCACTTAGGGTTTTACCTTCATGATTGTTATGTGAGTCATCTATTGTACACTTTGTTTCCATATTTGGAATCTTTATAAACATCTTAGTATTTAATGAACTAATACTATATATAGTTTAATTTTGTTAAATGACTAAATATGGAGCATGAGGTCCTAATCATGTGTGATGAGATAGCATGCATGCCTAAAGGCATGAAGATCACCCTCAGGGTACTGTCATGTCATTGTTGATCAATTTTGATAATTTAGGGAGTTGGTAGAAGGAGGATAGGGTTTGACATGGATCGATGGATGGATAGTCTCGTTATAAATTTGTTTGTACGAGAATAAGCTTTTCAGGACCCAATGTGGTGTCTTAGAGGTTTGTCAACATGTTTAAGCTCAAAGCCTCTGCATAGGGTTATGAGATGGATGGGAGATGTATCATGAGGTTTGAATCATAGGATGTGGTGTAGTTAAGTTGAGGATGAGATTGATAGTGTTGAAGATAGCGGTGTTTCGAAGGTGGTTGATAAGGAGGGAGTTAGTTACTATGAATGTGATTGAATAGGTTAGGAAATAGGGTTTTCCTAAGAGATGAGTATGTAATGAGATGGGTATGATTATGTTTGTTGAGAAGAGGATGTTATCTTGGTTTGCATGGAATAAATGTAGGATGTGATCAATATAGAGTGGATGAGATTTTTGCTAGCTTGATAAGGAAAGATATGGTGGAAGACATTCGAAGAGAAGGTTGGTTGGCTTGGGTTGATTTCGACGGATGGGGTCGTGGTGATGACATTTTTATGGATTTGATATGTGGAGATATGGATGGAAGTTTGATCATGTTATTCGGTTGGTGGAAGGAGGAGTCGCGATTCCTATAAAGTTTGATTAGGGATGCTAATAAAAGCAATGGATGAAAGCTGATATGGATAGAAAAAGTGAGAGAAAAATTGATACGAGGAATATTGGGGAAAAAAAGAGCCACCAAGGTGGATGTAGATTAATGGGTCAGGGGATAAGAGTGGAAGATTAATGGGATTAATGAAGACAAATTCATCAATTGCGCCATGGAAAGCCCATTCATGGTTCAAAGGAAGAAAACAACAAGTTGGGAGGTGAGGGCTTGAATGGTTTGGGGGTGCTAAGTGTAAATTTATTGAAGAGGGGGTCCATTGATGGGAATTTTGTTAATTTACGAATGAGATAGTCATCTTGAAATGGGGTTAGTCTCCAGGAGTTACTGAAACTCCAGTCATTTGTGAGGGATAATGGGAGGCTCAAAGGTGTCTAAGGAAGCGACAAATGGTGGTGTAGTTAGTCTAGAAGGGATTGAATGATGGTATATGAAATGATTGGTTTCAATATGGGAATGAGTATGGATGATAAAGGGCTCACTAGAAGGAGCCATAAAAGTGTTAGGTTGGGGGGACTATAGAGGTAGTAATCAAAGGAACAAGAGCTAGAGGATGTTTGTTGGGTGATATTCATTGAAGTGGGGATGTTAGACAAGGTAGTTTGTTCCATTTATCTGATTTGGGATTAGTAAGAACGAGCATGAAACAAAAAAACCTAGATTGTTACTAAAGAAAACAAGACAAGGATCAATGTTTTAATTATCATGTTTTTAGAGAAATAAAAAAAGGAAAGGAAAAAGCTCGGGGGAAGGAAATGGTCGATCTAAGGTTGGTTTCAAGATATTTTGGTTGGTGTCCTAAATATAACCCAAATGTAAGTGAGGCACAAATCTGTGTTGACTACTAATACGGGGCCTGATATAGGGGATTACCCCTTCACTTCATGCACCACAACAATAAGCATGTTTGAGCTTAACATATACACCAATAGTAAAGATTTTAAAATGCGGTCAAGAACACCACAACGACATTCCTATTAGGTGATGAAATCCCAATAGTTCCACCTGCAGTAAAAATATATGCATAATCTAATGTTATTATAGAATAAAATAAATATACAATTAAGTATAAAAATGATACTCAAACAAATTAAGCAATAAATTATGAAACCCTAGTTACAAGGAGGAGAAAGAGGCACTCAACTCATTCACAATAAAATTTGGAGAGTACCGAAGTGCTAATCATGTGAACTAAGCGGTGGAGCATCACACAAACACCCAGAAAAATGCAAATATGGAAAGATAGCCCAGACGCATGGGGCATTCTGATTATGCTAAAATGGGATTATCATAACTTAATCTAATGTTATGCAAAGTAGTAAATAACAACTAAATAAATGAAGGAAATGATGAAAGTAACTAAGTAAATGGAAATGTAAAACCGTAATGTAAAAGAAGGGTTAGGAAATCCTTAGTTGATTTGAAGAAGGTACTAGAGCGTGTCATAGTTGAACCAGAAAACATGGAGGAGGAAAGCGACCACATGAGGAGCCCGAGAAAGTACATATCTAAGCTCATTGACTAGATGGCGGGCACTTGAGAGGGACATGGCTCAAGGAAACTTAGAAATGCAAAATAGAAGGAACAAAGCACCAAAGATATCTCAATAAATATTCAAATAACTACAAGTTCTAATGAAAACATGCAAAGGGGATGTCAAGGTGGTGTAGACATAAAATCACACACTTGGGAACATTTCTAGGTCATGAAAAGAATACTTGAATTCATATGATTCCTGAGTGAGAAAACTAGTAATTGACAATTATCTTTGGCCTCTTTGTTTTGTTTCTTGCCTTCAATCTAGCCTTTTAGTCCTTATAGCCTAGTCGTGAACTTCATGCGTTAACAAACTCTCCTTATCGTGCAATGTACAGCAACAAACTCTCTTTTTACACGTCCTCAGCCTCTTCCTTCTGTCGTGAGTAAAAAAACTTCCATGTCGTGCATCAACAAACTCTCTTTTTCAAGGCCAACAAATTGTCTGTCAGCGCATCTATGACCCCTCCGCCCTCACGGTTTGTGTGATCAACAAACTCTTCTTGTCGCATATCAAGAAGAACTTTCTTGTCATGTGTTTGAGAACAATACTTGTCATCCGACTACAAATATGAGGAATATCTATAAAACAAAACTTTGTGTTGCATGGCCTCTGTTGTTTCACAAGTTTCTTGTACTTGATAATAGATATGCCCCCAGGTGGTATGTGTGAGCTAGTAGTGTTCTACCCGGTGAATAATCTAGGATTATATAGGGGATATTTTCAAGGGTATCCGAAGTCGACCCCTAAAAAATTAAATTGTAATTTTAGGAGAACAAGTCACCGACTCCACGCCAAAAAATTTGCCTTTTCAATTTTTTCAAAACTGAAATATTCACTATATTACGCATATTCACCACTAAAAAACCCCGAAATACACGAAATAGCCAATTCTCACAACCCTCCATTAATATGTTTGGCTCCATCTTATCTACAATTCTCTTTCACCTTAACTCACAAAATGAGGCTTTTCAGCACCCTCACGTGAGTGAGTGTTTTTTTCTTCTTGTGTAAAGGCTGACATGTAACTTTTTCTTACCATCACCACACCATCTATTTACTACGATGTTTTTAAATATTAAATTTGTCTTAATGGCCACTAACTTGAAAAGCTCTATTTTTATTGGACTCGTAACTTTTATGGATAAATACCATCACATTGTTAGGTTTTTAAGAATGTAAGCGTGTAAGGTAATAAAAATTGGTAGACACTAGTGAAATCATGGTGTATAGTATGTGCAAGAGCACCCACTTAAGGAAGGGAAATCCATAGCCTTAGCAAAAATGATGTTTTCTTTTCATTTGACGATTTTTAAAGGCTTTTACTAATACCATCATGCAAGTTTAGTTTTCTTTTCTTCTTGTGTAAAGGATTTCACTTCATAATGATTTAACTTGGCCTCAAGTGTAATCTCTCCAAGCTTATTCCTTTTCTCAATTAGCTCCTTGATAGACCAAGGTCACCTCAAATCCCTTATCGTTAGTCACTTTTAGCAAAATTTAATACACTACAGTTGTAAACCGACTTGGTCATTTATGTCGGCGGTTCTGATTCGTGATCTCCTTTTAATCGTCTTCCCTCTACTTACAACCATCCAATTTGCTTTGTATATATTTGTTTTTGTGTATCATTTTAATTCAAGACAATGCATTCAATTTTTTATCATATATGCCTTGAGTCACCATGGGTCTCCATTCGGGTTTGGATCAATTCAGGAATCAAATGAAATATAACAATTTGGATGAGATTCATATAAATCAAATAAATAAATCTCCCATCTTTAACATTGTGTCAAAATAATGATGTATTTTAAATAGGGATGGTAAATAGATTACACATTCTACCTTTATCACCACTATCACATATATATCATCGTACTTTCCCTATTAAAATATTTTCATGAGATCACATTTGTACAAGGCCACTAATGTCATTGATGGAATATTTTTCAGTAGTATTGCACCATCACCATAGTAAAAATGTTCTAGTTACATCATCCAAAACATCTTGTCCTTAAGCATACTTTCCTTATATAGCTCTATTTAATCCTTTTGAGATTTTCTAGCTTTGGACTCTTATTTTTCACTTCCCATTTCCTTGCCCATCATGCACAACTTAGTATGCCACTTTTACCATTCACAAGCTCATTTTCTCTCCAAAGCAACTCAATTTATTAATAACAATGTGTCACCAATAATTTTTCATCGACAACCCAAATTAGATCAACAAGCTTTTCTCACAATATATAATCACCTGATTTGAATTCCTACATACTACACACTTGTCTTGTCATATTTTTTCACTTGTGATCAAAATCTCCTCATCTATGGTAGTCTAACAAGACTCCTCCACTACCATCTCATTATCACCACTCCAAGAAGCCCTTCAAGACTTGCTCTTCTTTGATATGATTGAGATTTCTATATCATACAATACCACAAGAAATTCATGTTTGTTGTTATCTCTTCATCTCAGTGTAATATTCTTTATCTATGTAGAACCTAGGTCCTCTAAAAAATCCTTCACATGCCATTATTGATATGTTTTGTTTATTAAATTTCATTTTCCATTGTGGCTTTGTAAACACGTATCATTTCTTATCCCATCATTACATTTCAAGAGAGTCCTATTATACCACAACATAATAAGATTTAACGTGTTAATGCTAGGTTGGATGCGTTAAGCTGTTCAATAAATGTGAGTTTCCTTTTTATAGTGCAGGTATGATGTGTAAATCACACTTCCAACTCCAATTATCCACCTACATGCTAATAATCACCCACAACCTCCACAAGCATCGAGTATTACATAATTATTTATGGGTCATATTTTATGGAATTGAGAGCTTTTGAAGGGTGATTTTGGACACAAAGGTGATAGAGTGAGTGCATTTACATCCTGTTTGGTGTCTGCCACGTGACCGAATAATAATTGGAAGTTACTTTCCTTAGAAATGAGTAGGAATTTACACTTTTCATGTGATAATTTTTTTTTAAAGATGCATTGAAGATGCATATCCAACTTGGGGGTAGTAAGGTATGTATTCAAAGGAATTGAACAATATGTTCTTGGAATTATGAAACCAAAAAGGAGGAGAGAGGGGAATGCCAAATAAGAAAAAATATGCATCCCAAAACTAAGCAACCATTGGGTTAATAGGAGGGATAATTTCATTATGAAGATTCCCCCATTCGAATAACAATCATTGTATATTTGGGTTTAAATATTGTAACAAAAAAATCTACCAACCAATGTGGGATTAATTTTTTGAGTAAATGAGGTTTTTAGAGTCTTACACGTAATTCCAAGATGCACTAAAGAAACATATATCTAACTTGGGGTAAGACATGTATTTAAAGGTAAGTGAATTTTTTTTTGGGATAATGAAGCTATATAGGAGGAGATAAGGTTGAATAAGAAATTACAAGGTGTACCAAAGAGGTATATCCAACTTGGGGTGGTAAGAGAGGTATTTAGAGGTAATTGAAATGGAAAATTTTTAGATTATGAAGCCACAAATTAGGAAATGGGAATGTTGAGGATGAAAAAAACTCATCATGTGACCCATCAACCATTATATTACTATGAGGGACACTTACATTGTAGTGTCACCCCATTAGCTTTTAGATCATGGTATCTTAGGATTTATATATATTCCCACAAAAAATCCTACTAACTAATGTGGGATTAAGTTTTGAATGGTTGTGACTTTTAGAGTGTTTAAAGCAATTCCAAGGTGCATTGAAGGGGTGTTCCTAACTTGGGTTGGTGATTCATATGGATCTCTCATTTATCAACCACATTTTTTCTTATTTTTTATGGACATAGAAATAAACAATTAAAAACTACACAATATAAACATATATAAAACATTGGACAACAAATTGTGTTATTCTAATATTTAAATAATATGTTATATGCATTACAATATGTTAAAACATGTTACCAAAAAATAATAAGTATTTATCTCCACCATGAATGATCCATACCCAACTACACTTCTCTAAGCTTTTACCTTAAGTAGCTCACCACTCACCCCTACAACATAACTTTTTAATTCATATGTATTATATAAAGTTCTAGATAACATGTCTCAAATTATCCTATGTCTATGAACCTCCCAAAATTATTCATTAGGCATAGGGATTAAATTTGATGATTGTTATAATTAGGAGAAGAGCTGCGATGGCCTTCTTCGAGAACCCTAACCAAACCTTTTCCCCATGTCCCTTGTCTGGTGTAAGCATTCCTTCGGTGGCATCGATGGTAGCTCATGAGGTCTCTTTTACATCTTTGGATGCACAGTCATTACGGTGTTGGTTGTGGATACGTGTCATGATCTATTAAGGTTTTTACGCCATCTTTTTTGTGTCGGTGATAAGGGTCTCTCAAGTGCTGCAACCTCTAGTGTGTCGTCTTCAAGTATGCTCTCTCTTTGTAAAATCCACTCCATCGGTCTCCTTTGGGGGAGTCGTATTTAGAATCGAAGATTTTTTCTCCAACCGGGGTTTGATATGCCGCTTCAATGGTTTGTGGCGGGTTTTCGCTTCTCCACTCGTGGATCTCTTGAACCGGTGCCACATATTATGCGGCAAGATGGATATTTACCCTTTTTTAGGGTTTTTTTCAATTGTGGTTTTACGTTGAGCTTATTATAGGGATTCTCTCTTTCCCAAACTATGGGAACTACAACACCATCACTTATTGATGAAACCATGGTTTCCGAATTTTAATCCCCTCACTTTGTTGCTTTCAATGTCAAACCTTTTTGGGCGCGCTTACCTCATCTCCTTTCTTGCTTATACCAAGATGCACTAAATTAACATATATCTAAATAAACACACAATACCAAGATGCACTAAATAAACATATATCTAACTTGGGGTAAGAAGACCTGTATTTAAAGGAAAGTGATTTTTTTGGGATAATGAAGTTATATAGGAGGAGATAAGGTTGAATAAGAAATTACAAGGTGTACTAAAGAGGCATATCCAACTTGGGGTGATAAGGCATGTATTTAGAGGTAATTGAATTAGGAAATTTCTTGATTATGAAGCCACAATGAGGATATGGGGATGTTGAGGATGAAAAAAACTCATCATGTGACCCATCAACCATTATATTACTATGAGGGACAATTTCATTGTAGTGTCACCCGCATTAGCTTTTAGATCATGGTATCTTAGGATTTATATATATTCTGAGAAAAATCCTACCGACTAATGTGGGATTAAGATTTTGAATGGATGTGACTTTTAGAGTGTTAGAAGTAATTCCAATGTGCATGGAAGAGGTTTTCCTAACTTGGATTGGTCATTTATATGGATTTCTCATTTATGACCACACTTTTTAAATTTTTATGGACATGCATATAAATAATAAAAAACTACACAAAATAAACATATATGAAACATTGGACAACAAATTGTGTTGTTCTAATATTTAAATAATGTGTTATATGAATTATAATATATTAAAACATGTTACCAAAAATAAAAAGCATTTATCCCCACCATGAGTGATCCATACCGACACTTCTCTCGAGCTTTTAACTTAAGTAGCTTAGTGACCCACCCCTATGACATAGCTTATTACCTTATATGCATTATTTAAAGTTCCAGGATAACATGTCTCAAATCATCCTCTATCTATGAACCTCCCAAATTTATTCATTGGCCATAGTGATTAAATTTGATGATTGTTATGATCAAGAGAAGAGTTGTGATGGCCCTCTATGAGAACCCTAACCGCGTTATTTCCCACGTCCCTTGTGCGGTGTTGGCATTCCTTACGGTGGCATCGGTGGTAGCTTGCATGAGTCTCTTTTACTTCTTTGGATGGGGCCTAAAACAAAGATGGGGGCCAAAAACAAACACAAATCTGATTTTTAGCAAAATGTGAGCGTTTTTGGTTAAAGTGTGAGCGCGTTCTAAATTATTAGGTTTGTTTATTACCAAGCCTAAAACATGAGCGCGTTATATCACACTCGTGTTCTTGTGTGGTATGTGGTATATGTGGTTAAGGCATGCTTCTATGTACAAAAATAAATGTTTAAATAAATAATAAAATATAAATAATAATAAAAGAAAAACTTATACTTTAAATTTATTTTAGTAAATATAAGATGTTAGGGTCACTCTGCACCTTATAGAACTAGTCTCACAACTCCATTTGTCACGATTTAGAAGATAGTTTTTCATATTCTAATCTGGTCAGTACATAGGTATTTTTAGGATTTTAGCATTCAACCTTCAAGCTTTTAGGGTTTAAATTATACAATCGATATCTTTTTTGTGAAATAATATAAGCGATGTTTAGGTTTTGGTGCCTTTTTGATTGGTTATTGATATTTGTAAGAGTTATAGATGTGTTATTGATTGGTTATTTTATATTTGTAGGAGTTTTAGGATTCCGTCATGTTCTCAAACAACTAAATCACCTATTTCACTCATCTAGTTGCTCAACATTCATCCAAAGACTCCTTTCACTTGCCTTTACCAAAACTACCCTTACATTACACAAGAGCAAGGTTCACTGCCACTTCTTGGTTTGTCTACATTCTAACTCTTCAAACAAGATAAAAACATCCCTAAACACCCTTGTCAATCTCAAGGAGGTATAACAAGCTTGGTTAACATATATCCACTTGTATGGGGTTTCGTAGGAGAGGTATTCATAATTATGGGAGGATTTAAGGAGTTGCATCAATCGTGCCATAATAATAATTGTATTCTCATGAATAAACCTGACGGTGATTTGGCAATCTCAAAAATGCACTTATCATAATAATGGCAAATAAATCCAACTAATAACAATTAATCATCAATAAGTAAATATGTGGTAGGAAAATCAATGTATACCACGTGCCACCTCCAAATTTCAAATTTTATTTCATTTAAATTCACTTCAAGAAAGGTTGGGGGAAATGAACTCACCATTTTCTTCACGCTTTCAGAGGTCCAGAATGTCAATTCGACCCAAATTTGGAAAATATGGAGAACTTGGAAAGCCGAATTACATTTATAAAGAAGGAATGTATTTTGTAAGTAATTCCAATGAAAATTATTTTCTTTTTTTTGTTAATACCGCTAAAACTAGCCTTGTTATTGCATCATGATAAAAATAAGTTCCTAGTAGTTTGAGGAGCCTTTAAACTTATCACACAAGCATGGGGACTTCTCCGATAATGCTAGTAAAGGCTACCAATGACGCCGTGAGAAAAAAACCAATAAGGGCATAACCCACCTTCCACCAATGAATTCCATAGCACCTTGCCACCGCCATTAGCATTTCCAAAAATTTAAATGGGAATAATTATTCAAGTGTGTATTCCTTTCCTTAAACTTCCATATTTGATGAGCACAACTAGAACAAGAACTTGAAATAGAAATAGGGCGAGAACACAACCTAGATCGGGACCTAGATTGACAATTTGAGAGGATTTACGAGGCTGAATTTTATTTTCCAAGATGCATTAATCCAATGTTTGAGAATATTTCTCTAGATGCAACGACATTCTGATATAAATACTTGATGATTCTTGAATGTCCAATCCTACCACAAACCCAGTAGTCCCCAATCTTTAGATACAAGGAGACACCGTTAGTTGGCTTCAATTTATAACGATCGAGATATTTGTAAATTTATGTTATGACCTCTAAATTTTTTTGCATTTCAAGTTGTTTGGAAATCACGTGAATCCCTTCACTAGGATTGATGAATACCCCTATCTTTTGAAGGCACTTTTGAAAGCATCCATGTGTTTATCATCTAAGGAATTATCAATGAATAAAAGGTTACTAAGCCATAGGCCGGTGACTCCCATTCGAACTAAACAAGAAATATGTACTAGGCGATTGATAACCCCTATGTGTTCTTTGGCATTCACATGTTGTTATGCTTATTTTCTACAAGCAAACTCAATGATGGTTCTAGGCACGAGACTAGGAAATATGGTCCTAACATTGTCATGCCCTCCTAGTCAAGTAGTCGGAAGCCATATTAGTCTTATTGATACTTGGCACTAATTAACCATAAAATATAATTCTCCATATTTCATTTACTTTTCTCATCTTCCATGTCATACTGAATAACTGATTTGACAGGGGAGTTGCCCTCCTTGACGGTAATACACCGAATATGAATATGATCCTTGAGATTAGACCCTCATCCAACGGTATTAATCTTCTCGCACTTGATCTTGAGTCTACAATAGTGATTACAAAGTGAAAACTGCTCTTGATCTTTTGCACTATAAGGATCGAAAGACCTTATATATTACACATCTCTTCCAAACATGTTTCTCCTAACATATACTTGCACTTTATTGAATGTTTCTTGATCTTATGCATATACTTGCGCTATTTATAACACTCTTGGAGATCCAAATATTTCACAAGGTATAGAAAAAAGAGATAGATGTATTGGGTAACATTTCTTTGTACCAAATTAATCTTAGATATCTAGCATTTCCCTCCTTGAAAATATCGGTAGATGAAGGCATCAAATTGTGATGACCCTCTTTGAATGTTATGCCTATGAAGCAGATGAAGCCTTTTCGATTGAATACTCTTTATCAATAATAATAAGAATGTGTAAGACACAAAACATTACGGTGAGTGAAATAATTCCCATGTGATGTTAAAAAGAAGATAGCGCTATTGGGTAACATTTCTTTGTGCAAGCTTCCCGCAGGGAAGGGGTTGCTTAGAAAAGGGTTATACCAAATTTTTCTTAGATATTTGAAATTTCCCTCCTTCAAAATTTTGTACCAATTTCAATCATTCTCATTAGTATATTTTTTTAGAAGTCTTTCCAACAAGTATTTTTAGTGTTCAAGGTTTAAAATTTAGGGTTTAGGGTTTAGGGTTTAAGGTTCAAGGTTTAGGGTTTACAATTTAGGGCTTAGGGTTTAGGGTTTAGGGCTCAGGTTTAGGGTTCAAGGTTTAGGGTTTAAGGTTTAGGGCTTAGGGATTAAGGTTGAGTGTTTAGGGTATAGGTCTCAAGGTTCAGGGTTTAGGGTTTAGGGTTTAGGGCTCAAAGTTTGGTAATTAGGGTTTAGGTTTTAGTGTTTAGGGTTGAGGGTTTAGGGTTTAGATTTAGGGCTCAGGGTTTAGGGTTCACAATTTAGGGTTTAGGGTTTAGGGTTTAGGGTTTAGGTCTTAGGGTTAATGGTTTTGGGTTTAGGGTTTAAGTTTATGGTTTATGGTTTAGGGCTTAGGGTTTAAATTTCATGTTAGAAGTTTTGTCACTCAAAATTGGTGGCAGGACAATCAATGTCTACCATGTGCCACCTCCAAATTCAAATTTCATTTCATTTAAATTCACTTCAAGAAATTTTGGAGGAAATGAACTCCTAATTTTCTTCATGCCTTCAGAGGTCCAAAATGTCAATTCGCCAAAATTTGGCAAATATGGAGAATTTGGAAAATTAGATTGCATTTATAAAGATAAGTGCGAAACAAAGGAATGCATTTTGTAAGTAATTCTAGTAAAAAAAAATTTCTTTCTTTTATTGATACCCATTATAGGACCTAGAACACGACCTAGACAGGAAAATTGAGAGGATTTCTAAGGTTTAATTTTATTTTCTAAGATGCATCACTCCAACGTTTGAGAATGTTTCTCCGATGCAATGACATTTTGATTCGGATAATTTATGATTCTGAATGTCCAATCCTACCACAGACCCTAGTATTCCTCAATCCTCGATATAAGGAAACATCATTACTAAGACAAACCAAAAATTTTCAAGGAAGAAGAGGTTCTTGTGAATATATAGTTTTGACACATCACATCACAACCTTCACTAGGCTTGATGACTACCCGTATCTTTTTGAAGGAACTTTTGAAAGTATCCACGAGTTTATCATATAAGAAATTATCAATGAATGGAATGTCACTAAGCTATAGGCCAAATCACTCCCATTTAGAACTAAAGAAGAAAGATTTACTAGGCGATTGATAACTCCTTTGTGTTCTTACCCATACCTCTATCACTATGTTTATTTTGCACAAGCATACTCAATGATGGTTTTAGGCACGAGAGTAGGGAATATGGCCTTAATATTGTCATGGCCTCCTAGTCGAGTAGTCGAATCCATATTAGTTTGTTAATACTTAGTACTAATTACAAGTGAAATCTAGTTCTCCAGCTTTCATTTGTTTTACTCATCTTCCACGTCATATTGAATAACCAATTTGAAAGGGAGCTTCCCTCTTCGATGACGATACATTGAATATGAATATGATCATCAAGAGGGGAGCTGCACCTAGAAAGGTATTATCTTATCCTACACCTAACCCCTAAGCCGTAATCCCTAAACCCTAAATACTAAACCTTGAACCCCAAAACCTAAACCTTAAATCCTAAACCCTATTTTTACCACCTTGAACCCTAAACCCTAAGCCATAAGCCATAAACCCTAAAACCTAAATCCTAAACCCTAAACCTAAAACCCAAAACCATAAACCCTAAACCTTAAAATTTAAACCCTAAGCCATTAACATAAACCCGAGCTCGAAACCCGAGCCTTAAAACCTAAGTCCTAAATTGTAACCCTTAAACCCTAAATCCTAAAACCTTAACATTAAACCCTAAATCGTAAACAAAAACCCCAAAGCCTGGACCCTAAGCCCTAAGCCTTAAACCCTAAACACTAAACCCTAAATCCTAAACCCAAAAACCTAAACCATTAACCATAAACCCTAAATCCTTAACTCGAAACCTTGATCCCTAAACCATGAGCCCTAAACCCTAAACACTAAAGTCTATTTTTACCACCATGAATCCTAAACTCTAAACCCCGATCCCTAAACCCTAAACAATATCTCAGGATTAAGGATTCGGGGTTTTATGGTTTATGGTTTAGGGCTTAGGGTTTTATGTTTAGGGTTTAAAGTTTATGTTAGAAGTTTCATCACTCAAAACACATTCAAGGGTGTTAGGAAGGTGTTTTCAACTCACAAAAATTTGCCCCATCCTCATGAGATCCTTACCCATGGTAAACAATAGTCTATTTATGATAGTACCCATTCCCGAGGTACTTATCAACATTTACAAATATTAACCTATCACCATGTGGTGATCATATCTTTAGTGCTTACAAATTTAGGGCCATTTTTGTCTAGAACCGAAAGGGGTAGCTACATTATCTTGAAATTATTCATGAAACCTTCAAGTCTTAGAGAAAAATGAATGTTACCAACATGTATAGGATTCACATATATTTCCAGTGCCTATTTATTTTCCTCCTAACTCCTTACAGAGCTCCCAAAATCATTCGAAGAAGTCAAATGTCACCATCGTGAGTGTTTGTTAGTTGCACCTAGAAAACCCGTTGTTGAGAATATTTCCTTGAATGAGTAAAACTTTCCTAAATCTTCTGTTAGTGTAAAATCACATCACCCCCAAATGATTCATTAGATCTGCTTCTCTAAGGCGATTCATTTGGTGTGATTCGCATAACATTGAGTTTTCCCCAAAGTGTGGGACTTTACAAATGGGAAAACTCTCTAGATTAAAGGTTGGTTCCTATTCCTCTGTTTAGGTGCATACATGGAAACTTGCAGAGGACCTATTCCTAAACCTAATCTAAGTTTTACCAAGGAGACAGGGATAAAAAGAATACAAGAAATCAAAACTAAGCTACAAGGTGATGCACCGAAGGAATGATGAACATTAGTTTTTTTGATAGACACAAACCAACAAAATACATACAATAATCAAGCACAAATAACCAGATTTATAATGAAAGACCAGATGAGAGCAAAGGAGACAAGAAAGGATCTAAAATCAATCACAAATGTGTTTTATTGCTCTGCAGATTGATACAATGCATTACAAATGGCAGAAGGTAGGAAACATATTAGAATTTAAATGGAAGGTTTGAACTCCACGAATTCCTTTGCAGAAGGAAAGGGAGCTGTAAAAACAAAATAATTTCCAACCCTTTATAATGAGTTCCGACCCTACTTTTATAGATTCAACACAGAGGGGAGAAAGAGAGAGAAGCAGGGAAAAAAAAGTCGAAGCTCAACCACTGCTATTAATGCCTTTCAAAAAATTTACCCCAAATCTATCTTGACTGCATCAATTTCTTATTTGGTGCCTTGAAGGAGGAGAAAATGGTGGATCAAATTGAATCGATCTGGTTGTTGGAAAAAATAGATCCTGCATTAATGCCCAAAGACATTTCTCTATTTTCTCCCACCTAACCTCCCCAAACTTAAAGCTTCAGATCTCCATGGTGTAGATAAGGCTGAGATATTTCCAATGGTGTCAGATTTGTAATATTTCGAGCCCCGAGTCGAAAGATATGCCCCTTCGAAGTTTATATCAGAGTCATGTACAAAAGGCGGAAAACTAGTTTGAAAAACGGGCCCCTTTTTAATATGGGACACGTTGAGGGTTGGCGCTTGCTTGAGGGTAACCTCGTATTTTTCTCTTGGAGTAGCGTGGGGTTGATACGTGGTCTCTTCCGCGACCTCCTCAATTTATATGTTTTTGGCTAAGTCCTTTACTTGGCGGGACTTCATTCCCTTCATAGAACTCACACTTACAAGCAATGTAGTCCACCTCCAACGCATTTCACAACTCCTCCAAATTAGCATTATAATCAGATTCAAGACCATTATGCTTACCCATATGAGCAAGGTCAAAGTTAGTTTGGCCATGGAGCTTATGAAGAACAAGCAGACACATACAATGGTGACAACTATGTGGAGAATGCTAGTTTATTGAAGAAAATTCAAAAAATGGAGGGTGAATTGGTTCGATTAAGGGACATAGCACAAGTGAATGCATTCAAGATTGGTTTCAGGACACCTTATCCATGGGAAGGCCCTTTTCCAATACATTACTGACCCTTAGGAGAAGCTAGACTTCATGGTTAAAATGCTACCCAACCGGCACAATGGACCGGGAGATCGAGGATTATGAGTTAGAGTCAAGACAATCTTGTTAATGGGTGAGTTCACCATCTCATAGCTTTTCTTTTTCTCTTTCTCAAGCAGCACCATCTCAACCCAAGCTCCAATTTCCAAGCTTCCCAATTGTTTCCCCAAGTGTTGATTCCATTTCTCCATTCCCTAGTCTTCCACCCCATTTTAGTTCCTCTCCCCCTTTCCCTTCCAAAAATTCATCCCCTCCAAACAAACAAGAAGTTCCACCTCCCTCCCCACCACAAACAATTGCAAAGCTAGTTGAACCCCAACTTGTCACTCCTCTTGCTTTCCCAAGTCCATGTTGGGAAGAGACTCAAGAATCCAATCAAGGAAAACAACAAGAAGGGGAGCCCAACAGAAAAGAAATGACAGACAATTTGAGCAGTTGGCACCGCAAATTTGGGTTTATAAAGATCCCCTTGATGGTCAAGCCAATAGAGGAGGTCAAAGTTGAAGATCCAAAGGTGGCTAAGACTGAGTTTACAACAGAGAAGGAGCGAAAACAAGAAGAAGAAGATCAACATCCGGCTGTTCTAAATGCACTATCCCTATTGGAATTTTGTTTAAAGAGGATGCTAATATGATCCACGCTGCACAACCAATTGAGGAGGAAGAACAATCAACTCCAATTCCCATTGAAGAGGAGCAGATGGGAGAGATCAAATCGAGTTAAGGCCGCTTAATGAAGAAGGCATCATTGAAGTTTTTTTTCTTTCATTTCAAGGGCCCGAGTTGATTGATGAACCCATGATGGAGGAGGACCATACAGATTCGGAGGTTCCAAGTGTGGAGCATGCTACATGAGAACCTTCGAGTTCTTCCTTCCACTTCATCCCCTTCAAGATTGTGATGTTGAAGAAGAGTTTGATCTTTCAAACTTCATGTTTGAGGAAGAGAGGAAACCATGGTGAGCAATTTTGGATCGGGAAGACATCATGGAGGAGGTTGAGTACATGCAATAAGATAACAACAGAGACAGCATTATCTATCGACTTGGAAGATTGCTTTGATGTAGAAAATCCCATGGAGATCACATCATTTCTCTTCCATCATCCATCTTCCAAGCACATGAGCTCGCTGTAGTAAAGGAGGGAACTCAAAGACAACAACCCATGTCTCACAACATTCCTCTGGAACCAGGGTTGGAAGATCATGGTCTTCTATGTTCTTTACAAGAGAAGGAAGAGAAAAATCAAGGAGATGTCATCATCTCTCTCTCACCATCCATCTAAGAAGGTCCACACAAAGACTACATTTTTGGAGTTAGAGTTCAGAACCATGGGTAGATTCAAAGGATCATACCTTTCCCAATCAGGTATTTGGCTTCATTGGAGCCAAGGGAGAAGCCAAAACTAGTCATGCCTACTTCAGGGCATGAGGATGAGCATCAAAGTACCAAGGGAATGAAGTCACGATTACACAACCTCATGATTATTGTAAGTGTGAGTTCCATGAAGGGAATGAATTCATTGCTTGACAAAGTCGTTTCTTCTCTTTTTTGCTTGCATAGGGTCATTTAGTCCTTTGCGGGCCCCGCTACTCCATTGTAAATTCCCTCTACAACCTTGTTTGTTTTTCCTGGAATGTGAGTTCGCGGGTGCGAGTCATTTCATTCATAATTTCCTTAAGTCTAGGACTTGTCTTGACCAAATTTATATGGGGGCGAATTTCGGATAACACTTCCTAAAAACTCCTACAAATGTCAATAATTGATCCAAAAGGCCCCAAAACATAAATAATGACTATATTCTTTCATAAAATAGATATCGATTGTATAATCTATCCCTTAAAAGCTTGACTCACGAATGCTGAAATCTGAAAAAATACCTATGTACTAACTATATTAGATTATGAAAAACTATCTTCTAAACCGTGATGATGAAGTCATGAGACTAGTTCCATAAGGTGTAGAGTGACCCTAACATCTTATATTTACTAAAATAAATTTTAAGTATAAGAAGTAATAAAATAGAAATAATAATAAAAGAAATACCTATACATTTATTTTTGTACATAAAAGTATGCCACAAACACATATACCAGAACACATTCAAAGCGAGCACGTTATAACGCCCTCGAGTTTCACCTTTTTGGGTTTGAAATTCCCAATCCATAGGCTTGGATTTGCCTTGGATTACCAAACCAAAGGTTTGGACTGTTTCTACGTGATTAAAACCGTGTTTGAAAAAAACATCAAAATTTCACGTGTGCACCCCAATATCTCGTGTATTAAAACATAATATTCAAAAATAAATTCTACTATGATGTCAAGCTTGGTTTTACCTTGATGACGATATAATTCTTTCTAAAATCCAATTAGTTTAAGGCTTTCATCCATATTTTCTTTTACTAGTGCCTTGTTTTCTTGCAAAAACCTATGCATACATTTTGGTGCACAATTTACGATTTTTTCATCCAAATTAAAAAAGGATTTTTTTTCTAAACTCCATTCTACATGCACTCAAAAAAATAAACTAAAGGACGACTTTTTTCTCAAAGTTATGGGGTGCACACACAAATATTTCATTTTCGAGATATGTCCACTTTGAAAATTAATAAAAACATATACATTCATCCAAAAATTATGAAAAATTAATGGGACCTCGTACATGGTCTTAGCTAACTTTCTACCAAAGGGATTTGAAAAAAATATATAAAAATGAAAAAAATGTGGGGGTGCACACACAATAGGTTCTTATCTTTTTGACACAAAAATAGACATACTTTATGTGCGCACCAATTTTGACCATCTTAATCTCAACCATTTAAAAAAATAGTATTTTAGAAACTAAATTCCGAGATCTACGGTACATATTCTTATCACTTTTTCAAATTTTGAGCATAGGCATGCCGAATTATTCGATGAAGTTCGGTGTTTCGATGAATTCAAGAAAAAGGTGTCACTTTTGACCCCCTTTTGGTCCCCATTTCCATGCGATTACTGATGCACGAGGTCATTGCATGTGGTGGTGGTGGATATGTGCCATTGTTTGTTCATGTTTCGCGCCATTTGTTATTGGTGTCGTGCAATAAGGGTCTCTTAAGTGCGGGGATTGAGCCCTCTTTGCTATATGTCATGTCTGTGATGTGTTGTCTTCAATTGTGTTTTCTATTGCCAAATCCACTCCGTTGGTCTCCTTTGGGGAGTCAATCTTGGAATCTGAAGGGTTTTTCTCCAACCGAGGTTTGATATGATGCTTCAGCGACCTGTAGCCAAGGCTGCGACTTCTCCATTCGTGGATCTCTTTGAATTGGTGCCCTGCCTCGTCTTATGCAGTAAGATGGACATTTACCCCTATGTTAGGGATTTTTTATTTTGATTTTTTATTTTGTTTAGTTGGTGATAAGAATTCTATCTTTTCCAACTAGTGGGAATTGCAACACCATCACTTATTGATGAAACGTGGTTTTCAACTTTTAATCCCCTTCTAATGCTTTCAATGTCCAACCTGTTTGGGTGTACTTACTTCATTTTGTATTTTTAACTAACATTAAAATTTTTTGTCACATGAAAATTGTGTGACAAACATAAGTGATCGTCAAATTTAACTCGCCTACATCAATGAGAGTTGGATTTTTAATATAAATTTATAGTTTATTTGAACTTCTAAATTTTCTTCATTCCCACATTAACACTAATGTATCTTGTGTGTAAAATGAAAAATTGAAATATTAAAGAAAAATCCCAACTTTAAGCTCCTAAATGTGTAACTCGATCTCCAATGACATCAATACACTCCATACCCATCTTAATCCTTATTGGTGAACAAGTAGTTGACTAGGGCGTGATGTGGGTAGAGAAACCCTCTCTTCTAAGTTAAAAACTTATATGTATGTGGTCATATCTAGTTATATTCACAAAGAGCTGACCCATCACACTAGTCATTCATCCCTGTCAATTATAAGCTACTAAGAATAGTCTGAAACATCCACAAGAAAAAAATTATACCCATTTTTCTTAAAAGCCTGTTATGTTATCTATTCGACTCGAGAAACAATAATTTGCATGGGAATAATTGACCCTTACATAAGGATTGGTGTGCAGGTAATGAAGTTGTCATGAGAATGGCATACATGGGCATCTCAGTCAGTTTGATACTTAGATTATTTGAGCAGAAATATCCATCGACCCTTCATGACGCAAGAGGATACGGCGAATAACTTCATGGGTGTCTCATAGATCCTTGTTGTTGCGGAGTGGATTGTTAAAAGATGCTTACCTTGGTCGATAATGGGCCATCTTTATTTTCTCAACAATATAACTAATCATTAGTGCCATTAATCTTTCTTTCTACTCGAAGATTAAATATAGGCATCGACACTTCCGAGAGAAAAAATCAATTTTGCACATATGAATGCATCCAAGTTTGAAATTCTGAAATGTAAACTCTAAAACAAAACCACTTGTATTGTGCAGGGATTGATCATGGTAACATTATCCGCAATTGCAAAAATGTTCAACCCAAGCCAAAGTGGGTGAGGTGTGCCGGAGCATGCGAAGCTGCAAAACCGTGGCAGATGTCATATTTTCTGTATATAAATGCGATGGGTTCTGCATGTTTGGGTATAACTGCAAATGTGGTTCACATGCTGGGTTTGGCAAGCATGTATTCTGGTGTATATATTTTAGAGGGGGCCGAGTCTTGCATTTGAAGTCTCTTTTTCAATGTGAGTAGATTGCTCTTTCAAATTTCATTTATTCTTAGTGTTTTGCTACTTGGGCTTATGGGGTTTCGTAGCATTGGTTAATTGGTATTTACTATTTGAAGTACGTTAGTGTCACTGAATTCTTAGATGATATCAAAACCAGTTCCTTTTAACCATGACCATTTATCCGAGGGAGTTTCATCTGGTGGGTACCTAATGTTTTGATAGATTGGAGGTCGGGTAATCTATCATGCAATTAAAATCGATTTGGAATTTTCCGAGCCCAAATTTGAATTTGATGCGACAAACCATCATTGCTTGTCAAAACTTTCCACTTTGGCTTACTAATTTGGTGGGTGGTTTAATCCTTAATCCTTAGCTTGTGTCATGTAAATACCTTCAACTCGCTTAGGGTTTGATTGGCTTCTAAATTAGCGGTTTTCCCATATTCATGTCATGTCATGTTTATTATGATCATCATTTAAGATAATAAAGCAATACAATACTAAAAACAAGAATACAATACTCAAAGACTACTCTAAAACCCGTGAGTCTATTATTCGGGTTTCTCAAACCTCTAGTCATGAGTATGATATACCTTTAGTAGATCCCCGCTGATATCTGAGTCTCTCAAAAACAAAAACATTTAAATTTTCTCATATAAGTTGTGTTCAAATAGGCATTGCTCCACTTTTCCGTCGTGGTCTAAATGTTTCGTTTTATGTTATTTAATGGATTTACGTTTTGAAAGTTTTAAAGATTCCCTATTGGCTGCTATTCAAACTGGTCTTCATAATGGCCCCATATCTTTTGAGGTTTATCCAAATTACCCAGTAAGCCTGCAAAAAGAAGATTTGTTAAAGCAAGTTCGCGTCTACATCTTGCAACCACAGGTCTTCACATGAAGCCTGACGTTTGTCCTTTGGCTATTCATTACAAAGTCATTTATCACCTTGTTAACACAATGTATCCTGCCGTCAAGCATGGTATCTCTAAAGGCAGCAGCGTGGTGAGTCACACCAGTATAGAAAGTCAGAAAATTGAGCCCGAACTCATTTCGTGGTCTCAAATTAAAGTCCCAAAAGAATGGACTCTATCTAAAAAGTTTATTGAGAAAAATCAACCTAGATTAGAAAATGCTACAGCTGTGAATGAATCCAAGTCAAATGTAACTCTGTCTTTCAGATCTAAAAAATCTACATCTGAAATATCCCGGTCTAGTTCTTTTAGATCAGATACTTCCTTTTTCTCTGCAGTTGAACCCTCGAGAAAATCCATGAAAGAACAGACTTATATTTGTAGTCATAATAGCCTGATTCATGAAGGGAAGTCATCTCAAAACTTTATTAGACAAAGGCAAATAGATGACAACAAGCTTGTCATCATAACATTAAGGATTAAAATGGACTCTAGGGATGTTGTCACTATCGGGCATTTGGATGATTCCTCCCAATCTCTTCTTTTGGAAAAGTAGTGGTCACAAGTGTTCCTTTCTGTATCAAAGTCTAGATACAAAAGACATTCTATCATTATCTAGAGCTAGATGCCTTTGTGATAAATAGAGATAGTGGTCCAATTTGAAGGAAATGACCAGTGCGGGAGGATGGACATTCATGGTATGATGAAGATAGATCTTTTGCCGAATTGTCCATTTGGATTAGAATGGTGTTCTGTAAGAAGTTAGTTTTAGCATAATAGGATTCTTTTACATTCCAGGGAATTTTACAATTAATTAGAATATTTCTAATGATATCGGGATGTACATTAAGCGAGAGGACCATCAAAAATCTTGGTTGGCAGATATTTGGAAAGAAAATACTTGAAATGATTAGCAATATCCGCCTATCTCCTGGAGTGCTTGGTCTATTCGATGCATCATTCTCAAGAGGATGTCCTTCGGGCCATAGCTTAGAAAATTTAAACCTCCATAATGTATTTGGTCTTGGGACCAATTGTCTTAGCTTGATTCCTTCTACTGGAATATTATCTTGAGGAAGTTCCACATACCTTGAATGCCTCCATTTCCATTGTAATGTGCGAGAAAACCATAGGTCCTGTTTGATATGAAATTCGAAGTAGAAATTTGGGATCAACAAATCTTGATGCTACTTGTCATGTTGTAAGGTGACATTGAAATAATTCCTCTTGAAAGCAAAAATGGTGTGCCTCATATGACATTTCATCATCATTTCTTTTTAAAGACCCAAGATAATTGTGGTAATTAGAAGATTGCTAGATAGTTTCAACAAATTCATGGATGACCTGTATAATATTTATGTTCTTTGAATGATTCAATTCTTTGTTGGCAAAGTCAGCTAGAGAATTATCTTTTCCTTTAATGTGCTCAATTTCAAAACTAAAATTATCAAACCACATTCCCCATCTTTGGAGTCTGTTGAATGCAGTCTTATTAGCAGGATCTCCATTATTGAGTCTAGCCTTGAAATATTTTAAATCAAAGCGCAAAATGAAGTGTTCATTCTGTATGAAGAACAAGAAGGCTTTGATAGCTTTCTTAGCAGCTAAAATTTCTTTGTGAGCAGAATGATATTTTAGCTCCGAGCCTTGAAAAGATCCAGATGCATATCGCATATCTTTTCTTTTCCATTTTTGATTTTTCTTTTAGTATAGCTCCTCAATAATTCTCACTTGCATCTGTTTCTATGATTTTTAGTCCTTGTCTAGGTAGGGACATGGCAAGAAGCTTTTGAACTTGTGCTTTGATTCTTTTTACAACTTGGGTCATTTCTTCTGACCAGCTAGGAGCATTTTTCTTAAATCTTTTATTGAGAAGTATTATGTCTACCGCAATGTCTTTATAGAACCCAACAACATAGTTGATACAACCAAGAAATCTCTGTAGTTGAATCTTTTTGAAATCTGATATGGAAATTCTTGAATCTTTGAAACAATATGAGAGTACATTTCAATAGATCCATTTTTAGTGTAATTCCTAGGAAATCCATTTCATCTTTGAAAATCTCCATTTTGTAGGAGATAAGCATAAACCATTTTGATAAACAACTTCATAGAACTTTTGCTAGGTGTTCAATATGTTCTTTGGGAGATTTAGAAAATATTAAAATATCATCAATATAAACTATCAAGAAATCAGCTAACTCACCAAAGATATTGTCCATCATTTTCTGGAAGATTGATGGTGCAGTTTTCAATCCAAATGGAAGTAGTTTCCATTCATACTGTCCTCCTGGTACTACAAAATCCATTTTGTAGGTATCTTCCAGGTTTAAGGAATATTTGCAAAAAACCACTCTTTAAATCAAACTTGTTGTATACCTTTGATCCTTTGATTCTAGATAATAGATCATCTTTAGCAGGAATAGGATGTTAGACAAATTTTACAAACTTATTCAAAGGCTTGTAATCAACAAGTCTTTTCTTTTGGCGAACCTGTTCACTCCTTTTATTTACATAAAAAGCTACACATGCCCAAGGGGAGTTAGATTCCTTGATAAAACCTCCTTGGATTAGCTTTTTAATCTCTTCATGACATTCTTTTCTCTCAGAAGGGATCATGCCTTTATGATGAGCTTTGAATTTCGGAATGATATCATTCCCTTTCTCATCTTTCTGGAACTGTAAATCTAATGAACAGTAATGCTTTTTTCTTTCAACAAAAGCATGAGGATCATCTGAACATAGATTCTTTTTTATCTTTTCAACTATGTCATCTAAATTACCTTTACATAGGGCTATAGATTTATGTATCCATTCATGATTAGATTCTTTCCTTTGTTCTAGTAAAGGTATTATAGTTCGAATGAGTACTTCTGAAGTACCACATTCTTCTGCAAAGCATCTACTCTTATCAAACAATCATATGAAAGCATATCATGTTGGTAAAATTGCGGTGTTCTTTCGTATCCTTCTATCTTGATAGACACATATGATGTATATCTGGATATCACTTCTTTCTTATTAAAATTTATCTTTAAATATGTTTTAGTCCAATAATATGGAGGTATAGCTCTAGTTCTAAGCAAACTTATATCTACTCATGTATCTATCATTGCATCTATAGAGTAGGGCTTGATATTTGGAATGCATATATTGATAGTAATAAAAGGATTTTGGGCTCCTTTTACCTGTACATACCTCTGTATTAATCTCTTTGTCGGAATCGATTCCTCTGCTTCTTGGTGCAAAGATTTGTTGATAGGCTTCTTTTAGAAACTATTCATCATCTTCACTTCTTTCTTTTCCTTGTTTTCCTCTTCAACTAATCTTTTATATTCATTAGTATCTTTAACAATCACCTTCTCGCAAGAATTCTATTCTATTTCTTCTCCATGTCCTCATAGTTTTGGGTCGAGGAATTATAATATCTGTGTTAGGAGTTATTACGAGAAATTCATTGTTTTGATCTTCTTCTGGAAAAAGGAATGGAAAACTTCTCCTAGGTGGAGAGTATCTTCCTCCTCTACCATGACCTCTTCCTTTGTAGGGAGTTTGTCTTTGACGTATACATCCTTATACAGGAGGCCTTGAAGGGGGTAATGACCTCTGTTGAAGAGATCATTTCTATTTTTCTTCCTCTTCTTCCTTTCTCTCTCGGGCTTCATTTTCAGCTCTGACCTGGATTGAGTATTTTCTTTCTAGCTCTTTGACTTTCGTGAGAGATAGGTCTTTTTAGCAGTATCCCATGGGGGACAATCTTCAAACTCACTTTGTCTTAGTTCTAGGTTGTTTATATAGAACTTCAGAAGACACAGGCATGAGAGGGTGAGGAAAACTAGCAATCATATTTATGAAAGAAGGAAATGAATCATAACCAGATTCTGTGTTGTCTGAATCTGACTTTGTGTGCTCTATTATATTTACTTGAAAATATTCTTCTGAAGATATATATGATACATCAGAAGAATAGCAATCAGAATCAGAGATTAAGCAGTAATCTTGATCCGTTATACCTTTTGTTGCAAGCATGTTTATTTTTGCTTTACCTTTCTCTGTATCTTTCTTTGGGCACTCATTTGCATAATGCTTGCCTTTACAGATAAAACAAGTTGGTATGAATTTTCTTTTCTTTCCCATATATTTCTTTTTCCTGAAATATTGCTTTTTGTATGGGACATCTTTTGAATATCTATTTCTGGAAAACTTATGTCTTTTCTTATACTTATACTGACCCTTCCCCCTTGAAAAAGATGAACAATCTTTACAAGGTTTCTTGATTCTGAGCTTGTGTTGGGGTTGAAAACCAAATGAGTCATTATCTAGTAATTGACAAAATTTGGTTCCTAAGGCTTTTGGGCCTTAACAGCTTCCTTGCGGTCTTGTTTTTCTTGGCAAAGACGAGCATTCGTCTCATCTATAATCTGATTTAGAGCTCCAAGACTTAATTCTTCTGTACTCTTTCCATGCAGGGCTTTTTTATATTATGTTGCAAAAAATGCAGGGAAAGATTCTATATATCGGAGTCTCATAGTAGGATCATTTATATTGCCAGAATTATAATATAACTTTTGCATATAACATTGGTACTCTTTTATCCATGAAATGAGTTAAAAGCGTCTCAAATTGTAATATGATAAACCTTCTTGGCCTGAATTCAAAAAATAAATTTAATCAAATAAAATGTAGTCAACATTCAGACTTTATTTTGTAGAGAACCCCGATCCTGGAAAGTAAAAATTGTGAAAGTTGACGCATGATAGTTATGGTCGAGGTCTCCAGGCATGCATAATAGAAAAATTCTTCATTGATTTATGACAGAATTTGTACAAAATATTGCTTGAAATTTTGGTGTATGTAGACTAGCGTTAAAATAACCACTAGAATGGATAAATTGCTAATGTTTTTGATTGGTGATTATGATTATTTTACAGATTCATCCCATTCTCATGTTCATAGACTACATTTTCCTTGCAACCGAGGGTAACAAATATGTTCATATCAATGCTCAACTTTTATTTTTGTAACAACAGATTTGATGATTCCAAGCATCGTGAGATTTTTAGATCACTAACTGTAATGGACACCAGTGACATGGTGAGTTTTGCATCTTAACCTGCATTATATATACCCTTTTGTGTTTTTTTGATTTATGGATATCAATAACTATTAATTTTTGTAGTTGTTTGGGAATGTTACTAATTTTTTTAATTGAATGCATCATTATATAAAACCAGTACGTAAAAGTGTTTTTGAGTGGCCGATAAACAACCGTATTAATAAGATTATTTGGCTTATCTCTGCATAGAGATTCTTATAAATTCTTATAACATATAAGTATATAAGTCTCGACCAATAAACCTATATATGTAGGTGCCTATTGGCCATTCCCAAACCTATTTAAATACTAAACTAGTTAACCAAAAACATGGTTATATGTAAAACCAACAAGACACGCATCTAATCAAGACAAACATCTAATCAAAGTGGCTGAATCATCTACTTTAAAAAGAGG
The DNA here is from genome assembly GCA_018340775.1 of Taxus wallichiana var. yunnanensis. Taxonomy (NCBI): domain Eukaryota; kingdom Viridiplantae; phylum Streptophyta; class Pinopsida; order Cupressales; family Taxaceae; genus Taxus; species Taxus wallichiana. The sequence goes on from CM031238.1 coordinate 281,109,450, forward strand.
TAATATATTTTTTGAGTCATTCTAAAATAATATACACTTTGAGAGATTTATAAAAACTCTAACAAATGAGTGAATATTCATATATCATCTACTTTATCAACCTCACACTAATAAAATACATTTGATCTTGCATGGGGACATGATTATATTTTATTACATACCTTATTTCTTTCGAAATGGATCTAGTAATGTTTCAAACAAAAGCAATCTCATATAATTGAAATAAAAAAATCACTCATTATTGCATTGTCTAGAAACCAAATTTAAATTAGAGTTTAGGTTTATTTTCTTGATACACAATGTAGAAGCAACATCCTTTAGTTATTGCCCTTGGGAATGTACGTGATTTTAAAAAACCTCAAATGGGAAACCAACATGGTACATTGATGAGACACAAAGCAACAATGCTTGCTACCAAATCCCTCTATTCAAAATCTCCTATTAGGCCACCAAACCCAATGATGTGTTGAAACTCATACATGCAAAAATTTCTATCAATGAAATTACCTTCCCATTTTGGGTTCTATAAATTTATGATGGTCCAGTTTGTTAGGACTATTTCATCTGAAAAGTATAGACTTAGTGAATAATTTCATGAAATTATAAAGGTTGCGTCATGTTCAATGCCATTTCCCCTGATTCCAACAATTTAGGCCATTAAATATGAAATTTATGTTGTTGTACAACATAGATTAACACAATACCTAAAAAAGGATGATAAAATATGAATTGTTTCTTGTAAACCATTAAGAATTGGGTGGAAGAGATAGAAAAGAGAAAGCAAAGGCAATCCATAAACCATACTCACCTCTATTACTGCAGATATAAATGATCACGGTATCAATTTATTGAAAGAAATGTATGCTAAAATAGTTTCATAGTACAATTTTAAAATTAGGATTTGGTCACCAAATGCAGGCAAGACCATCAGTGACACAAGAAAAGATTCATGGGTGATAGTGTTCATTTATTACATCAAATACCTGCAACATCATTGTCTAGTCACTCTTTTCTCTCACAAGTATGACATAAATGTTAAAGAAACAACTAATAACACACCTGTATTAATCTTAAATAAGATTTATATCAAACATGAAAAGAGATGTTAGTCAAATAGATTAAAGTTTCAACTTATAATGGTCAAATGAAGATGTCCTATTTTACAAGCTCATCAAATATTCATTGTGTATAGAACTAGCAATCGCATGTGTACAATGTAATTGGAACATCGAACGATATATGTTATTTGATTTAGAGGGATAGTTATTACTTTTGTAGTTGATGTTGATAAGGGGTGTGATTGATTTTGTAAATGTAGGAATATAGTTGAAGCATTATATTTAAAGGTTCTATCTCTACATTTCAAATTTGTTACAAATTCGGACATATACATTGGCCATTCTTGAGAAGTTTTATTCATTACCCAATATGTATTCCATTCTTGAGACAAAATGGCCATTACATGTGCATGAAGATGACAAAAACTCATCAAACCACATTTATGAATATTTAAGGACCAACCTTCATTCTCCAAATTTTGTAGCATTGAATTCAAATACTTAAGGCACGTGGATTTTCTAGTATGCATTAGAGTACAAGCAGTTGCGGAGGGAGAATGGAAGAGCGAGCCATCCTTGTTTTGATGTCTAAGTACTTTGTTCTAATCAACTATCCTCTGAATACCCTCAACAATATAAATCAGGGATGCGTCATATTCAATCATATGGTCTATTTCTATGCTACAAAAATCAAAATAATACTAAAGTTATAGGAATGAACAAAAATGATTTGGACTATGAGGCAAACATACCTTTTGAGGATTTCTTTTCGTTTGGTGAGCATCAGTTTTAAAGGAGACGATTCATAAGGGAGTTCCAAGCATAAGTCTTTTGCATCTTCCAACATTGCAGTGAAGATAATCTCAAATCCAGCGGGATTATGTTTGTCCTCACAGATTTAGGAAATATCCAGTAAATCCATGATAGGGATGTGATCATGGGAAACAAATAGCCAAACACAACATAATAGGTGAAACTGCATGTAAGATCTAATAAAAAAATTGATTTCTCGTAAGGTCTCTCTTGGGATTTTTGTCATTTTCATGAAGAGCTCTGCAATCTTCAGTTCTATTTCAACCTGTCAAACAATTACGAAGTTGAGATCCAATAATGAAACCATTTCCCCACCATGTTCATTGCTCTCTTGAATCACATGTGCACAATGTAATGTGAACACCAAATGGTATATGTTATTTGATTTAGAGGGATAGTTATTACTTTTGTAGTTGATGTTGATAAGGGGTGTGATTGATTTTGTAAGTGTAGGAATATAGATGAAGCATTACATTTATTTAGGGTCTCTGGTTTTTTCCTGAACTGAATTTTAGGGCCTAATTTGTAGAACCTTCTTTAGGGTAAATTAATAAAAAAGGTTTTCTGATTATAAAACCAGCTACTATTATTATTGTAAAGTGTGAAATTTAATATTGATACCTTCTTTAAAATAAGATTTTTAATATCACATGTCCTTTTCTTGTAACATGATCACTTTTTGTTGGAAACAACTTTCAATTTCTATGTGTGAGAGAGAGATAATGCATATGGCCATTTACCAAAAAAATCAAGGACTGATACGATGAACATGCCTCATAGATATTGCTAGCAGCCAGCTATATCTATTCTATCAAAAAAAAATGTCCTTGAGCATTTTAATAAAAGTTCGACAATAAGTAGGGCATATTTTGAGTGGAGTATAGGTAAACTTCCTCAATTTCTAGGAGACATTTTGCATATAGTTATTGTGCTATGTAATTTTCTTTGAAAAGATCAATGTTATAGAAATGAAATGTGTTGTTGGTTTACATAAAGAAGCGAGCAATAATAAAATGGTAATATTGAACATGTATGTTGAAAAATTAGATTTTGTAAGTGTAGAAATATAGATGAACCACTTCATTTAAAGGTATCATCTCTACATTTCAAACTTGTTACAAATTCGTACATATACAATTGCAAATCTTATATCTTGAGTGGTAGCATTTTGTGGACTATTTTATTTGAACTTAACATGAATACATGAAGACTTCCATGCATGTGCATGTGTTGATAAGTGGTGTGATTGATTTTGTAAGTGTAGGAATATAGATGGTGCAATACATTTAAATGTATCATCTCTATATTTCAAACTTGTTACAAATTTGTACATTTGCAAATTTGGTACATGTGCAAATTTTATATCATGAGTGGTGGTCTTTTGTGGCCATTTTTGCACACTAAACATGAATACATTTTATACCGATTTGGATAGTTAGTTGCTTTGGTAGTTGATGTGGTTTGCAATTATATTGGGGTAGTTGTGTTAGTGTTGCATCGGTTGTCTGGTTGGTCTTTTGTTCACAAAACATTTTTTGTACGGTCGATAAGGGGTGTGATTGATAGTGGTTGTGTAGGAATATAGATGAAACATTACATTGAATCCCCTCACATTCCAATCTTGCCATCAAATACAACTACTGAAGGATTGCCAACCAACATTCCCCAAGTCACTTCCATGGAAACAAATTTGCACGACCATACCAATTACTTCAGTACAAACTCTTCTTTGCTAACTACTGCCGTAGAAACACGAGATCTACTGACGTAGAAATCATACTTTTTAAAATTAGCTCCTTCCTTTTGTATAAGAACTATGTCCAAATCTCCATATACAATCCTTCAATAGTTGTATTTGATGGCAAGATTGGAATGTGAGGGGATGGGGAATCCTACAAAGTCCCCATGTTTTTGGGTTGAATCTTCCTATTATTAATATGTAAATCTCTGCCCATGTTTTCAATTACATATAGTATATAACGATGTTAAGTAAGTGTACATCCAGATTATTCTCTTCCTTTGGCTAAGTAGCCATGACTAGGGGATTCTAATCCATCAAAGTCAGCCAAGAACTAACTTTGACTATAATGCCACAAAAAAATTCGCTCAAAAACTAGACAATTTTTTTAATACCCTATATTATAAACTATAGTATTGTTTGTTTAAAGACATGATAGCACATTTATATAGAGCTTTATAAGTATTAAGTAGTTTAATAACAACCTAATAGTACTCAATGATTATATGTTAAAACATGGTTGTAAACTTACAGTCCTACTAATATAGAGATAATAAATCGATTATGAATAACCTAACGATATAACGATGTGATAGGAATAATATAAGCAATGCATACATTATAGAATTAGTATAGGCCAAATTACATTGTAATGTCCTCATATTATAATTAACACTATTTCATAATGCTCATATTTTAATATGATACTTATATTATAAAACTAATATATAATATTATTATCACCTATTTTCAACCCTAACTTCCTTACGTGTGTGACTTCTAAACAAGATTATAATAATGTCAAACGATGTGATTATAATATATTAGATAATAGCATTATAAGTATTACGAATGATTTAGTAGTGAACTTTATAACCATTATACTTTTTATATTACGATTACATTATATACATACAATAATCATATACATTTTATAAAGCTCTAATGCTTATAACCTTATACGACATTATAAATAACGTTATAACATTATATCCCTATAGATACATTGCCTCACGTACTAACATTATTAATAATATCTAATTTTGGATAATATAATGATAAGTATTAAAATAATATCATAAGAGTATTATTTATAATACTATCGTAAACACTATAATAATATTATATTATATATAATATTAAACAACTTAATCACCTTTTATATATTGAATTTTAATATATCTTTCCACGTATTTAATTTTTTTAAACATCCTTATTCTACATATATCTAAATATATTCTTAAGAGTAATAATAAGATTCCGGTTGAAAAGATATTATATGAAGCGTATAGTTTCAAGGGTAATGTGATGTTGTTTGTTTCTCCATGTATTGAGCGGCAAAATGAAAGTAGAGTGGGAAGAATATACCCACTTCAACAAACCCACCAAACCCAATGCAGAGCATGGACAACGAGGCGCCCTAAACGGCTTTTATATATATATATATATATATATATATATCCCATATAGTATTTTAAAATCATTTCCTATATTGAATTTTAATATTCTTTCCACGTTTTTTTTTTAACATCCTTATTCTACATATATCTAAATTTACTCTTAAGAGTAATAATAATATTCCGGTTGAAAAGATATTATATGAAGCGTATAGTTTCAAGGGTAATGTGATGTTGTTTGTTTCTCCATGTATTGAGTGGCAAAAATGAAAGTAGAGTGGGAAGAATATACCCACTTCAACAAACCCACCAAACCCAATGTAGAGCATGGACAACGAGGCATCCTAAACGGCTTTTTAGACCGGTCATTTCCCTTCCATAATAATACAAGCACTTTATTTGAGATCTGAAGGCGTTAACCTGCCGAAACCCACGATAACGTTTTAAATCAGCCCAGCTCACGACCATAAATCTGAGCCCCAATATCTTCACATTTTACTATAAACAAATTGGTTGATCTTGATCTGTTCCTGTATATGAAGCGGGTTGTGTGGAACGACCAAAAAAACGTCAAAACGCGCCTGTAACACAAAAACGTCTGGATGCTTGTCGAAACCGTCAAAACGGACGTCAAATTTAAACGCTTTGAAAAAATGTCCAAACAAACGTCAAATTTAACATACTCTCAAAAACGTCTATAAGGGCCTTTCCCATAGGGGGAACGCCGGTGTAATTACATATTTCAAACGCTCTATACATAGCCCGGAAAAATGTTTATATATCTTTAACGAAAAATTTGATATCACTAACAAAAAAGTCAATATTTTTAAAGTCTCTTAGCTCTTCTTCAATATATACACAAAAGTTTCTTATATATCAAAACATCCTAAGCACACACAATGAAAAAATATGAGACTTGAGTGTCTCCTCCACTTGTTTCATCAGGTCCTCTTTTTCACTCGTGGCTTCCTCATAAACATTATTCACTTTGTTTATACAATGAAAATCATCAATATGGAAGTCTAACTTCCTTACATTGTAGAAAAATCTATATGACTCGATCATTTGTCGGTTTGGTCTCCTCATTTTCTTTGGTTGTCCTTGTTTTCATTGTTCAATGTTGAATTGAACCTTTTCACTTGGACAATCTCTAGGTGCTTTCACCATCACTTTTTGTTCTTGTAATACCTTATCTTCTTTTGGCATTTGGCTTCTCTCTTGCACTAAGCTCGCTAATTCATCTTTGCTTTGGATGAATACCATTGAAATTGTATAACCGCTTGCATAGATGCCCTTTGCCGATATTCTTCACATTCTACATTGTTCTTATGTTCCTTTATAAGAGTACTTTGTTGTACAATATCTTCTACCAAATCTATCAAAACAAAGACATAATAATCTTCACTTCTTTCCATTCTTATTACACCTACAATATTTCTTCCATGTTCACCCAAACTATAACAAAAGTATAGAATCTCTTTAAGCCTCCTTTCAAAACAACATTGATCATATTCCATCTCAATTTCATGCTTACCTCCCACTAACTTTACTTCCAGACTGATTAAAGCATCTTATGGGCCCGATTTTTCCTTTTATCCTGCATGTTGTCCTTTTCATCCATCATTATTGCATGTACAATAACTCCAAACAAGTTTGTTTCCACAAAGGAGTAGTATGGAATGCTTACCTTCATTTTACCATGTTTACCGAGTCACCAAATGTGGCTTTAGCCTTGTCATGTTCTCTTCATATCCTTGTTTCATCTGAAATTCCTTCTACCATTCAAGACCTCTCATACTTCTTACTTACTTACTCATATCATTCTTATGCAACACATTATACCAAGGCACCATTAGAGTACCGTGAAACTCTTTCCCAACTGTAATTATGCTTTGATCATGTGCATGCATATACCTTGTTTAGGATTTAATCTTCTAGTCTCCATGTTTGTCTTCCTTATTTCTTGTAAGCTTGTCACTAGCTTAACTTGCTCGATTCTCAACTTCTTGCTATCTTCATGTAGATATTCATGCTTTTGTCTTTGTTATACCAACCACCTTCTTAAATGTAATTTGTCCATCTTCTTCATTTCCAAGCACACTTGAATCGGGATCTTGAATGCTATGCATTATTCTTTGTTTGCTTAACATTATTGCTCTTGTTATGTCCTTCACCTTCTCTTCTTGGCTTTCTTCAATCATTAACACCATCAAATATGTATTAACGTATAAGTTTAAGTAAATGTAAATTTATAGTTCAAATATATTTTACTAAATATAAAAATTTAGGCCAAGGTCTACACGATAGAAGATGACACACATCTATAGGCATAATATAACATAAAACTTCATCCTTGAGGCTACCAATTTGAAAACAAACCTTACACCGCTTTGATTAAAAAGAATTTGATGGTTTCTTTGAACCTAAGCTAGGTCTTATAGGGTGTAGGATGCCCCAACCTTTGCAAACCAAACTTGCTAGCCATTTCCTTCAAAACTATGTTAACAATGCTACCAATGTCAATAATAACAATACAACACTTACCTCTTGTCAAGTAAGTAGCACTTGTTTAATTTGTTCTCATTCATCCTTCACAATTCGCGCTTATCATGTTATTACTTGATATCGTAACTTATTTTGGGCTTATTTGACTATAATGATCCGATAACCTCCATTTACCAAATTTACATGCATATTTTACCTTTTAAATGAAAGTTATATTCCTTAGTCATTTGAAATACAAATAATGGAGGTAGAATAAACTAAACACTCTTAGACCATATGACAAAACACCTAGCCACTTATAGATTCTCTTGCATCATAAGTCGAACCTAAAAGAAAAACACCCTTGATAATTTGTTTCTTCTGATTTTCCAATTGATTTGTCTTTTTGTACTCATCTTCCATTTCTGTACTTTTGATTGCTTTTCTTGTTCCTCTTGACTTTCCCGATTTGGTTGTTTCTCTTTCCACCCTTCCTCCACTCTGAAATCTTGATTACATCTTTTCTCAATTTTTCCTTGCACGTGTTCTCTTTGTAATTCTTCTAATTCTTCCATCACTCTTCGTTCTTCTTGTTCACCTGTACATACAACACTAAAAACAATATTAGATGATAAAATATGAGACTTGAGTGTCTCCTTCACTTGTTTCATCAAGTCCTCCTTCTGTTTCTTCAATTGTGGCTTCATCATAAAAAATTTCACCTTGTTTATACTATGAAAATCATCAATATGGTAGTCTAACTTCGCTGCATGTTCCAAAAACCTATATGACTCTTCGTTGTCACCTTGTTCTCCTCATTTTGCTAGTTGTCATTGTCTTTATCGTTGAATTGAACCTCTTCACTTAGGCAATCTCCATGTACTTTCACCATCACTTTTTGTTCTTTTACTAACTGTCTTCCTTAAATTACATTTGGCTTCTCCTTGCACTAACCTTGCTAATTCGTATTTTCTTTGGATGAATACCATTCCAACAAAGATAATTGCTTGTATAGATTCCCTTTGCCTAATCTTCTTCACGTTCTAGGTTGTTCTCATGTTACTTTATAAGAGCACTCATTCTAGGCTATTCTCATGTTCCTTTATAAGAGCACTCTAATGTACAATACCTTCTACCAAATCTATCAAAACAAAGACATCACAATCTTCCGTTCTTTCCATTCTTATTACACCTACAAGATTTCTTCTATGTTCACCCTGAACTATTGCAAAAGTATAGAAGCTCTATAAGCCTCTTTTACAACAACATTGATTATATTCCATCTCAATTTCATACTTACCTCTCACCAACTCTGCTTCTTGGTCGATTAAGGTATCTTCTAGGCCTGATTTTTCTTTTTATTCTGCATGTTCTCTTCATATCCTTGTTTCATATGAAATTCCTTCTTCCTTTCAATATCTCTCATACTTATTCCTTATTTACTCCTCTCATTCTTATGCAACACATTATACCAAGGCACTATTAGAGTAATTGTGAAACTATTTCCCAACTATGAATATACTTTGATGATGTGTATGCATACCTTGTTTAGGATTTAGTCTTCTAGTTTCCTTAGTTCTTGTAAGCTCGTCACTTGCTTAACTTACCTTATTCTCAACTTCATGCTCTCTTCATGTAGATATTCATTCTTTTGTATTGTTATACCAACCACCTTCATCATTGTAGTTTGTCTATATTCTTCATTTGCATGCACACTTGAACTAGGATCTTGAATTCTACGTCTTATTCCTTCCTTGCTTAACAATTTATGCTCTTGTTATGTCCTTCGCCTACTTTTCTTCACTTTCTTAAATCATTAGTACCTTCAAATATGTATTAGAAACATTTCAAGCTTCTTTCTTTTGTCTCTTATATCTCTTTATCCCCGTATTTTTCTACATTGTCTCCCTTTTCCTCTACTACACATCTCTTTGAACATCATGCTATTGCTCTTTGTATTGTTCAACACCTTCTTGAGGTGATTCAAGCCACCTAAATGCTTTCATGGGCATTGCTTTGCCATTTTCACTTACTTTTCCTTTGAGCATGCTCTCACTTAGAGCTTTGTTCCTTTTTCCGCTACACACACAGATAGCTGATTAGTTTCAAACATTAGTTCTTGAACCTCTTTAGATGTCATTAAGATCCTTTGATCCTCCATATAACCTTCATTCTTCTTGAGGCTTGTCAAAAATCTTGTTTCTTCATCATATGAAAAATTAGATGATAAATTATGAGACTTGAGTGTTTCCTCTAATTGTTTCATCATGTCTTGCTTCTCTTCTTCGCTTGTGGCTTCCTCGTCATCATTCTTCAGCTTGTTTATACAATGAAAGTAATCAATATGGAAGTCTAACTTTCTTGCATGTTACAAAAATCTATATGACTTTTTGATTGTCACCTTTTTCTCTTCATTTTGTGGTTGTTGTTGTGCTCATGATTAAATTGAACCTCTTCACTTGGACAATCTCCATGTACTTTCACCATCACTTTTTGTTCTTGTACTAACTTATCTTCCTTTTGCATTTGGCTTCTACCTTGCACTAAGCTTGTTAATTCATCTTTTCTTTGGATGAATACCATTCCAACTGTATAACTCTTTGCATAGATTCCCTTTCCTGATCTTCTTCACATTCTAGGTTGTTCTCATGTTCCTTTATAAGAACACTCTGTCTGTACAATACCTTCTACCAAATCTATCAAAAGAAAGACATCACAATCTTCCCTTCTTTCTATTCTTATTACACTACGAGATTTCTTACATGTTCACCCTGACTATAACAAAAGTTTAAAAGCTCTTTAAGCCTCCTTTGAAAATATCATTGGTCATATTCCATCTCAATTTCATACTTACCTCTCACCAACTCCACTTCTTGACTGATTAAGGCGTCTTCTAGCCCTGATTTTGTGCTTTTATTATTTTTTCCACCAAGGAGTAATATGGAATGCTTACCTTCATTTTATCCTATTTACCAATCACCAAATGTGCCTTTTGCGTTGTCATGTTCTCTTCATATCCCGTATTCATCTGAAATTTCTTTTTCCATTCAACCCTCTCATACTTCTTACTTCCTTAATCATATCATTCTTATGCTACACATTATAAGGAGACACCATTAGAGTATCATGAAACTCTTTCCCAACCGTAATTATACCTTGATCATCTCTGCATGCATACCTTCTTTAGGATTAGTTATAGTCTCCATGTTTGCCTTCCTTAGTTCTTGTAAGCTTGTCACTTGCTTAACTTACCTTATTCTAAGCTTCATGCTCTCTTCATGTAGATATTCATACTTTTGTATCATTATACTAGCGACCTTCTTGATCGTAATTTTTCCATCTTCTTCATTTCCAAGCACACTTGAACTAGGATCTCGAATTCTATATCTTATTCCTTGCTTAACATTATTTCTCTTGCTACATCCTTCACCTCATCTTATTGGATTTCTTCAATCATTAGCAACTTCAAATGTGTATTAACGTATTTAAGTGCAAACAAATGTAAATTTATACTTCAAATATATTTTACTAAATATAACAATTTAGGCCTACTCTACATCTTCTTGAATTGGTTTTAGAATTGAACGAGTTTCAATTTAGGAGATGTTTTTAAAATCTAATATGATATGTATTTAATGATTATCAAGATTTAACTCATGGTTTTAGGGTATATGTATTGCATCCTGTGTCATTTTTGGGTGAACCAATGGTCATTTTCTAGGTTATGAGGCTTTTTGAATTATTTGTTGGCCTTCTATTTACATTGATTTAGATGTTTGTATCCTCAATCAATTGATGATTATGACCAATTATTTCCAATTTTAAGGTAAAAAGGTGTAATTATCTTTAAATTGACCAATATTGTACTACCAAGGGCTAATTGTAACTAAATACTACCAATTATTGTCAATCAAAAGTGTAAATATGGTCAATTAGGGGAAGTCGAGCCCTATGAACCTAATTGTGAGAACATAATGTAATTTGGGTTTCAATATTCATCCATTTACTCATTCAATTTAATGAAAGGACACAAAATGGGGAAATTGATCCTTATACAACTGATATAAACCACATAATGTAATTTGGTGCTTAATTTCCCCAATCCATTACCTGATTGAAAATTACTCAATTTTGTAAAGAGTGGTGGAATTTTGGCCAATCAAGCCATGTGAGCCTTATAACGCACATAAAGTGGTTTGGAGCTCAAATATCCCTAATTGGGTCCTTGATCTAGCTAATTACTTGATTTGTTCAATGATGGACATAATTTTGATGAATGGGATAAAACCTTTTTCTCTTAATTGGTTATCTTATTTCCATTCACTTTCCTCTATGCTTTCAATGAATTGATGTCGACCTTCAACTTGTCAACCTCTTTATTTAGCCTATTTTTTATTTATCTTTGATAATGTTGTGTATACTATATCATTATTTTTTTGATACAATGATATTATCTTGGGTTTATTAATCCTTCCATCTCAATTCAAATAGATTTCAAACTATAATAAGATGATACCATATGATCCTCTTGTTTTGCAATTATGGGTGTGGCTATCACATATTTCATATTTTCTATGTGTTAATTAAAAGTAGGCTATAATAAGATGAAAATTGAGAAAATAACGTACTTGCATTCTTTGCATCATCCTCGTATACACACACAAACATTGTTGTTTGCTTCTCTAGATAACATGAAAAATTCATTTGTTGATGTAAAGCCCCAAAGTAGGATTAGGAAGAACAATTGATCTTCTCATTACTTCAAACATGGGCAGAATTTTTGCACAATAATGCTTTGACTCGACTGTTCACAAGCCTACATATATTTCATCACTTGTATGTTTTCCATCGAGAGTCGTGTGGAGTGAAATCGACACGTAGACCAATAATGATTGAGTATTTTCCGATAAATGCTTCTTCTTTTTTTCGCTCATGGAGACGGTCACGTTGTTCCATCATATACAATAAAAACAAAAATCTAACATGATTTTTTTTCATACCCACATCAAATATGCCTATGAGACGTAAGTGATGTTGTAGAAGCCCACATATTCATCGGTTAATTTTTTTCTACATGTGTGTGATATCTACATGCAAAAAGTAACATGCATGGAGCTCATCTAGTGATAACATTGTTTGAATTGTTTCAGCAATATCCAACTCCTTCAAAGGTCGTAACATATTATAAGCCATGTTTCAAAAGAATTATATATTAATGTTTTGATCCTTCAATTTTTATAAAAAAATATATTTCTAGTATGAAACCTCGTATGTGTTCAGGACAAGAAAATCTAAATAAATTACCATATAAAATTTCCATTCATAAGTTTAGAGATATTCAACATATCATTAATGCTAGTGTTCTCTCCTCCCCTATAGTTTTATTTAGGAATCATAGTCTTTTGGGGGGTCATAGCCCCAAGAGGTTGTACTATGTCAGCTATCTTTACAATGTTGAAAACTCTTTACAACTTAATTTTTGGAATCAATATTAAATAAAGTATTTATATGTTCATTGGCATCTTCATAGCTTTTAAATAAATAATAATATAGTTAAATAGGAATAATGTCGGTAGTTTGGTTAAGGCATCAAAAATTGAGTGGAAGTTGTGGGGAAAATCTTAAAACCAATTTAAATGGTTAACTTGAGTTGACTTGTGTACAACCTATACTTTGAAACAAGATTAGTGTAAAGTTGTTGGGTTGTATCAATAGCATTCCATTTTTTTATCTATCATCATTGTTGAAGTGGTCCTTTCACTAACATATTGGTTGACTGATTATAGGAGAATATTATATGCTTGAATTATGATGGAATATACCAGAATAAGGGGCATAATATTTCCAAATATTTAAATGCAAAATTTAAATTCAGAATTTAAAATTTGTCATATGGCACACTATTATTGGCTAACAGAAAAAAAAAAAAAAAGTAACAATAATAATACAAGCATTATTCCGTTTTACAATTCAAACACCATGCAACTTATATGGCAGGAAGCGGCTGTTGTTAGTGATAACATTTACAGTAAAGCATGAATTCTCAAGAAAGAGAATTCTGTGGTAAAGGATCTAAATAATTTAGAGACAATTCGACACTTTTAACGTGGGAATAACAAAATGATATTCGTTTCTTGTGAGACCTATTCCGAAGCCTTCGCTCATATCCACCTAGGATGGATCTCCTTCAAACTTCATCACCGAATATTAAAGGTCATACAGGGGCTTAATTAAGAGTCTTTTCTAATTTACCTAAACCATGGAGTTGTGTTTTTTTTCTCTTTTTCTGTGAGATGCTTTAGGGTTTATATGTAAATAAGTTTTTCATTTGTGGAGGTTTTTCCTATACTGCCCAAGATTTGACTATCTTGCAGTAAAAAGAGTATCATCTTGGTGATCAAGATCCAAATGAAATAAATACATGGTAGTTACATTAATAGGGCACTCCTATAAGATTAAAAACCCCAAGTATATGAGAATGTCTGTAGATAATGATGTCAAAGGATTGTACGTTTAGATTGTTGATCATAATAAATTTCTAATGAATTTTGCTTGCAAGAATGTTAAATCTTAGAAACCAATAATGCATTTATTCAAAATGAAATCTTGCATGGTGTAAAGCGGTTTTTTGGTTGTACCATGATGATAATACACTACACAGTGATCACTATTCTAGTAATTCAGAACTGCTTCTTCTTATAAATGTACATCATGTGCTCGAGTAAACCTTGACATCTCATTTTGGTTTCCAGCATGAAATATATTTTTCTTCTCTAAATTGCTGTAAGAAACACCTTGGAAATTTTAAATAACCTTAAAAATCCTATATATTTGATAAAACTCTTGTAATAAATGGAGTATCAATTTTTGTACGGAGTGTATTAAACGGTCAATTTAAAATTGGAAAAAAACGCTCCATTAAAAAATATGGAAAAAATACGATAAACTTCATGTATAAAAATATGATAATTATTTATACCTATCTGAATATTCACCGTATAATAGTTCTTCTTCATCACTATTTACATTTTCATATTGTTCTACCGTATTTTGACAAACGGTTTGTTGAATCATAATTGTATTGGAGGGTTGTTCACAAAGTATATTGTCAAATAGTTAGCAGTAATCTATATAGTAGTTGTATTTTGATTTTTTTGTCTTTATAGATATTACTATAAATACACCTCCTTATCTTTGGTTGTCACTTCTTTCCAAATATTGTTAGCATGTTAGCTTATATTCCAAGCACTCTTGAGCTGTTGAAAACCATGTAAATACTTTTGAAAATGAAAACAAAACCTTCCAAATACTTCCCTTTAGTCTGTTTAATTTAGAATCTTGAAAATATTCCATTTAAGCATGTTACAGTTTGAATTAGTTATATATGTATTTCAATTTTTTTTTCTAAAACTAATAAGAAAAATCTATTAAATATTTTATTTACCATTGAAATTTTTTGATTTTGTATGGTTCACATGAAAAAAAGGAAAAATGGAAGAATAAAGAGATATGACCGTATTTGGTAACTATAGAATCCTTATTTCTTACTCGACTACATGATATTCTTGTGGGGCAACCCAACATATTAGCCTGGATTTCTGATGTTATGTATTTCCCTATATGTGTAAGTTATGATTATGGTTGCCAAATCCATCCTATTCATTCAACCATTTGTAAAGAACTATCGGGGAAATTATAGATGGCCATTATTGTGTATTGTTCCTTATTTTTTCGGTCATCAAAAAATACTACACAAACTATATTAAAAATCAAAATTACAATTAAGAGAATGAAGTATGTGACAATTCTAAGAAGTGATTATAAAAACATATTCATCTTATATTGGCCTATTGGCCAAATTAATCATTAACAATCATAAAATCAAATATGGTTAGGATAAAAGTGAAGGCAAGTAGGACTGCATGGCATAATCTCCATGCTGAAATAAAAATGAATTTACAAGCTAAAAAACCACAAGTGGTATCTATGCATTAACAATATTGAGTAAACACATTATAAGACAAGTAGTATAAATTCATGCACAAGAGGTAGCATCACTGAGGGGAGGTGGCATATCATTTTTGGGAGGAAGGGAGATCAAACTAGAGGGATCTTCCATAGGAGGATCTAGGCCTGACCACCCATCTTGGGCTTAATAATTAGCTTTCATACTTGAAGACACCATGACAACCCACCTGTGTGGTGGACATCTGACAAAAGTGACACCTACCAATAAAATGAAACCCACCAAGAAGGTCAAGCAATAGATTTTCCATGTGGGGAGAGATCCAATCCCTCCACTAAGATGGTATAGAAATAACCATGGACAAGTGAGGAGAACTGATTGTAGAAGTGACTCTACCAATGCTTGGATAACCCAACTACGGGGGATATGATGGTAAACAGTTCATAGTGCAAGGAGCCCTTCCCTAATTATTTGATTGTGTAATTTCAAATTTAGGTTTATCATAATTTAGATTAATGACTAATTTGTAAATTTGAATTTATAATTAAAAATATAATAATGAAAATAAATCATAGATCCTAAATTCATGTATTGCAATAGTACAAACTTATATACAATCTCAAGAAAACTAGATAAAGGAAGTGTGGGTTAGGGTTAGAAGAGATTGTACTGATTTACTAATTGAGATAGAGTGACAATGATCTAAAACTATGTCAATAAGTTGTGTAGAGTATCATTGAGCTATATTGAATATCTGGGGACTTGGAACTGAGGGGAGGATGAAGTTTCTTATGTAGGGAAAATTCATGCAAACAAATTTTCCTTATGTGAATGGATTTTCCCTATACAATATTTTGTTGATTTCTTCCTTTGGCAATGTGATATTTTGTCTTTGCTCCATTTGTTGTGTTTTAAATTTAATATCACAACTATGTAGTAGATTAGGGTTTCTCCTTCTTCAAACCCTCTATCTCATCCTTGAATACATGTAAAAAGGGGTTAGTCCAATTTAGGTTGAGTTTCCCCCACAATTCCTACATAATAATACTCTAAAGAGATATCAATCCCTTTTAGTTTCCCTCCTCAGTGAATGTGTGGAAAATTTACAATAACAATGTGTTTGGAAATGAATACCCTAATATGACCATCAACACTTGACAGTGATATGTAATGTATGATATAGATTTACAAGTTCACCTAGGGAAGCCTTATAGGATGTATGCGTAACTAATGAAGGATGATGTTCTTTAGAGAGTGATTTAGTAACTAAATGTTTTTGTGTGATCTCCTAGGTAGTACTAAAAATGTGAGATAAGATGTCCCTAATAGGGCGGGGTGATTGTTATTTTAAATGTGAATATTATGAAATGTTTTATTGCTCAATTAACACTAGGAGGAGGAAACGACACACGTAAGCCCGAGAAAGTACATATCTAAGCTCATTGACAAGATCTGGGCACTGGAGAGGGACATGGCTCCAAGGAAACTCAAACCCGCAAAATAGAAGGAACAAAGCACCAAAGAGATCTCCAATAAATATTCAAATAACTACAAGTTGTAATGAAAACATGCAAAGGGATGTCAAGGTGGTGTGGACCTAAAATCACACACTTGGGAACATTTCTAGGTCATAAAAGCATACTTGAATTCATATGATTCCGAGCGAGAAAACTAGCAATGACAATTATCTTGGCCTCTTTGTTTTGTTTCTTGGCCTTCAATCTAGCCTTTTAGTCCTTATAGCCTAGTCGAACTTCATGCGTTAACAAACTCTCCTTATCATGCATCAACAAACTCTCTGCTGCACGCCTCGTAGCCTCTCGCCTTCCCCTGCCGCGAGTCAACAAACTTCCATGTCGCGCATCAACAAACTCTTCTGTGTCGACGTCAACAAATTTGTCTGTCGTGCGTCTGCAGCCTCCGCCCACCGGCCGTGGTGTCAACAAACTCTCCTTGTCACACATCGGTAGAACTTTCTTGTCGTGTGTCTGAGAATAATACTTGTCGCGAACTACAAATATGAGGAATATCTATAAAACAAAACTTTGTGTATCTTGGCCTCTGTTGCTTCACAAGTTTATTGTACTTGATAATAGATATGCCCCTGTGTGGTATGTGTGAGCTAGTAGTGTTCTACCCGGTGAATAATCTAGGTTTATATAAGGGAATTTTTCAAGGGTAGCAGTAAGCCGACCCTAGAAAAAGTAAATGTAATTTTTAGGTGAACAAGTCATCGACTCCGCGCTTTAAAATTTTCCTTTTCAAAATTTTCAAAACTGAAATATTCACTATATTACGCATATTCGCCACTAAAAAAACCCCTGAAATACACGAAATAGCCAATTCTCACAACCCTCCATTATTATGTTTGGCTCCATCTTATCTACAATTCACTTTCACCTTAACTCACCAAATGAGGCTTTTTCTAGCACCCTCATGCGAGTCGAGTGTTCTTTTCTTCTTGTGTAAAGGCTGACATGTCACTTTTTCTTACCATTGCCACATCATCTATTTACTACAATGTTTTTAAATATTAAATTTGTCTTAATAGCCACTAACTTGAAAAGCTCTATTTTTATTGAACTTGTAACTTTTATGGACAAATACCATCACATTGTTAAGTTTTTTAAGAATGTAAGCGTGGAAGGTAATAAAAATTGGTAGACACTAGTGAAATCATGGTTTATAGTATGTGCAAGATCACCCACTCAAGGGCAAGGAAATCTATAGCTCTAGCAAAAATGATGTTTTCTTTTGATGATGATTTTTCAAAGGCTTTTACTAATACCATCATGCGCAGTTCGGCTTTTCTTTTCTTCTTGTGTAAAGGATTTCTCTTCATAATGATTTAACTTGGCCTCAAGTGTAATCTCCCAAGCTTATTCCCTTTTCTCAATTAGCTCCTCGATAGACCAAGGTCACCTTAAATCCCTTATCATTAGTAAATTTTAGCAAAATTTAATACATTGTGGTTGTAAACCAACTTGGTCATTTATGTTAGGCAATCTGATTGTTCTCCTTTTAATCGTCTTCCTCTACTTACAACCATCCAATTTTATTTGTATATATTTGTTTTTTGTGTATCGTTTTAATTCAAGACATTGCATTCAATTTTTCATATATGCCTCGGTCACCACATGGGTCTCCATTCAGGTTTGGATCAATTATGGGAATCAAATGAAATACAACAATTTGGGTGAGATTCATATAAATCAAATAAATCAATCTCCCATCTTTAACATTGGGTCAAACTAATGATGTATTTTAAATAGGGATGGTAAATAGATTACATGTTCTACCTTTATCACCACTATCACATATTTATCATCGTAGTTTCCCTATTAAAATATTTTCATGAGATCACATTTGGAATGAGGCCACTAACATCGTTAATGGAATATTTTTAAAGCGCCATCACCAAAGTCAAAATGTTCTAGTTACATCATCCAAAACATCTTGTCCTCAAGCATGCTTTCCTTATATAGCTCAAATTAATCCTTTTGAGATTTTATAGCTTTGGACTCATTTTTTTCACTTCCCATTTCCTTGCCCATCATGCACAACTTAGTCTCCGCCACTTTTATCATTCACAAGCTCACTTTCTCTCCAAAGAAACTTAATTTATTTATAACAATGTGTCACCAATATTTTTCATTGACAACCCAAATTAGATCAACAAGCTTTTCTCACCATATACAATCACCTGATTTGAATTCCTACATACTACACACTTGTCTTGTGATATTTTCTCACTTGCGATCAAAATCTCCTCATCTATGGTAGTCTAACAAGACTTCTCCACTACCATCTCATTATCACCACTCCAAGACACCCTCCAAGACCTGCTCTTCTTTGATATGATTGAGATTGCTATATAATGCATTACCACAAGAAATTCATGTTTGTTGTCATCTCTTCATCTTAGTGTAATATTCTTTATCTATGCTGAGAACCTAGGTCCTCTACAAAATCCTTCCTATGCCATTATTGATATGTTTTGATTATTCAATTTCGTTTTCCATTGTGGCTTTGTAAACATGTATCATTTCTTATCCCATCATTACATTTCAAGAGAGTCCTATTATACTACAACATAATAAGATTTAACATGTTAATGCTAGGTTGGACGTTAACTGTTCAATAAATGTGAGTTTCCTTTTATAGTGCAAGGTATGATGTGTAAATCACACTTCCAACTCCAATTATCCACCTACATGCTAATAATCACCACAACCTCCACAAGCATCAAGTATTTCATAATTATTTATGCGTCATATTTTATGGAATTGAGAGCTTTTGAAGGGTGATTTGGACACAAAGGTGATAGAGTGAGTGCATTTACATCCCTGTTTGGAGTCTGTGCACGTGATCGAATAGTAATTGGAAGTTATTTTCCTTAGAAATGAGTAGGACTTTACACTTTTCATGTGATAAAAAAAAATTAAGTGCATATCCAACTTGGGAGTAGTAAGGTATTTGAATAATATGTTCTTGGAATTATGAAACCAAAAAGTAGGAGAGAGGGGAATGCCAAATAAGAAAAAATATTCATCCCAAAACCAACCAACCATTGTGTTAATAGGAGGGATAATTTCATTATGACGATTCCCCCATTCGAATAACAATCATTGTATATTTGTGTTTAAATATTGCAACAAACAAAATATACCAACCAATGTGGGATTATTTTTTTGAGTAAATGAGGTTTTCAAAGTCTTACACGTAATTCCAAGATGCACAAATGAAACAAATATCTAACTTAGGGTAACAAGACATGTATTTAAAGATAAGTGAATTTTTTTAAGGGATAATGAAGCTATATAGAAGGAGATAAGTTTGAATAAGAAATTACAAGGTGTACTAAAGAGGCATATCCAACTTGGGGTGGTAAGACACGTATTTAGAGGTAATTGAAATGGAAAATTTCTAGATTATGAAGCCACAAATTAGGAAATGGGAATGCTGAGGATGAAAAAAACTCATCATGTGACCCATCAACCATTATATTACTATGAGGGACACTTACATCAGTAGTGTCGCACCCATTAGCTTTTAGATCATGGTATCTTAGGATTTATATATATTCCCACAAACAAATCCTACTAACTAATGTGGGATTAAGTTTTTGAATGGATGTGACATTTAGAGTGTTCGAAGCAATTCCAAGGTGCATCAAGGGGTGTTCCTAATTTGGGTTGGTGATTCATATAGATCTCTCATTTATCAACCACATTTTTCTTATTTTTATGGACATACAAATAAACAATAAAAAACTACTACAATTTAAACATATATGAAACATTGGACAACAAATTGTGTTATTCTAATATTTAAATAATATGTTATATGCATTATAATATGTTAAAACATGTTACCAAAAATAATAAGTATTTATCTCCACCATGAATGATCCATACCCAACTACACTTCTCTAGGCTTTTACCTTGAGTAGCTCAGCCACTCAACCCTACGACATAAATTTTTACCTCATATGTATTATATAAAGTTCCAGATAACATGTCTCAAATTATCCTCTATCTATGAACCTCCCAAAATTATTCATTAGGCATAGGGATTAAATTTGATGATTGTTATAATTAGGAGAAGAGTTACGATGGCCCTCTTTGAGAACCCTAACCACACCTTTTCCCCACGTCCCTTGTTTTGTGTTAGTTCCTTCCGGTGGTGTCGATGGTAGCTCATGGGTGTCTTTTACATCTTTGGATGCACAAAGTCATCGTGCAGGTGTTGGTGGTGGATCTGTGCCCTAGTCTATCAAGGTTTTTACGCCGTCATTTTTTGGTGTCGGCGATAAGGGTCTCTCAAGTCTGCGACTCTACTATGTCATTTCAAGTACGCTCTCTATTGTAAAATCCACTCCATCGGTCTCCTTTGGGGAGTCTTGTGTTAGAATCTGAAGAGTTTTTCTCCAACCGGGTTTGATATGCCGCTTCAACGGTTTGTGGCCGTGTCCTGCCGCTTCTCCACTTGTGGATCTCTTCGAACCGGAGACCCATATTGTCTCGACAAGATGGATATTTACCCTGTGTTAGGGGTTTTTTTAATTGTGGTTTTTCGTTGAGCTTATTATAGGGATTCTGTCTTTTCCAAACTATGGGAACGACAACACCATAACTTATTGATGAAATCATGGTTTCCGACTTGTAATCCCCTCACTATTGCTTTCAATGTCAAACCTTTTTGGGCACACTTACCTCATCTCCTACTACAGCTTATATCAAGATGCACTAAATTAACATATATCTAAATAAACACACAATACCAAGATGCACTAAATAAATATATATCTAACTTGGGGTAAAGCAAGACCCGTATTTAAAGGTAAGCGATTTTTTTTTTGGGATAATGAAGTTATATAGAGGAGATAAGGTTGAATAAGAAATTACAAGGTGTACTAAAGAGGCATATCCAACTTGGGGTGATAAGGCAAAGTATTTAGAGGTAATTGAATTGGGAAATTTCTAGATTATGAAGCCACAATTGAGGATATGGGGATGCCGAGGATGAAAAAACTCATCATGTGACCCATCAACCATTATTTTACTATGAGGGACAATTACATTATAGTGTCACCCCCATTAGCTTTTAGATCATGGCATCTTAGGATTTATATATATTCCTACAGAAAATCCTACCAACTAATGTTGGATTAAGATTTTGAATGGATGTGACTTTTAGAGTGTTAGAAGTAATTCCAATGTGCATGGAAGAGGTATTCCTAACTTGGATTGGTGATACATATGGATTTCTCATTTATCAACCACACTTTTTCTTATTTTTATGGACATGCATATAAATAATAAAATACTACACAATATAAACATATATGAAACATTGGACAAAAAATTGTTGTGTTCTAATATTTAAATAATGTGTTATATGAATTATAATATATTAAAACATGTTACCAAAAATAAAAAGCATTTATCCCCACCATGAATGATCCATACCGACACTTATCTCGAGCTTTTAACTTGAGTAGGTTAGCAACCCACTCCTACGACATAGCTTATTACCTTATATGCATTATTTAAAGTTCCAAATAACATGTCTCAAATCATCCTCTATCTATGAACCTCCCAAATTTATTCATTGGCCATAGTGATTAAATTTGATGATTGTTATGATCAAGAGAAGAGTTGTGATAACCCTCTATGAGAACCCTAACTCGCTTTATTTCCCACGTCCCTTGTTTGGTGTTGGCATTCCTTCCGGTGGCGTCGGTGGTAGCTTGCCGGGTGTCTTTTACTTTTTGGATGGGGCCTATGCACAAAGATGGGGGCCAAAAAGTAGACACAAATCTGATTTTTAGCAAAATGTGAGCGTGTTTGGTTAAAGTGCAAGCGCGCGTTCTAAATTATTAGGTTTGTTTACAAGCCTAAAACACGAGCGTGTTACAACAAGACTTCAAGCGTTCTTGTGTGGTATGTGGTATATGTGGTTAAGGCATGCTTCTATGTACAAAAATAAATGTTTAAGTATAAGAAATAATAATAAAAGCAAAACTTATACTTTATATTTATTTTAGTAAATATAAGATGTTAGGGTCAATTTGCACCTTATGGAACTAGTCTCACAACTCCATTTGTGACGATTTAGAAGATAGTTTTTCATATTCTAACTCAAGTCAAGACATAGGTATTTTTAGGATTTCAAAGCATTCAACCTTCAAGCTTTTATGGTTTAAATTATACAATTGATATCTCTTTTGTGAAATAATATAAGCGATGTTTAGGTTTTGGGGTCTTTTGGATTGGTTATTGATATTTGTAGGAGTTATAGATATGTTATTGATTGGTTATTTATATTTGTAGGAGTTTTTGAATTCCGTCATGTTCTCAAACAACTAAACCACCTATTTCACTCATCTAGTTGCTTATCATTCATCCAAAGACTCCTCTCACTTGCCTTTACCAAAAATGCCCTTACATTATACAAGAGCAAGGTTCACTATTCACTTCTTGGTTTGTCCACATTGCTAACTCTTCAAACAAGCTAAAAACATACCTAAACACCCTTCTCAATCTCAAGGAGGTATGACAAGCTTGGTTAGCATATATCCACTTGTATGGGGTTTTGTAGGAGAGGTTTTCATAATTATGGGAGGCTTTAAGGAGTTGCATCAATCATGCCATAATAATAATTGTATTCTCATGAATAAACCCTTGGATTGATTTTGCAATCTCAAAATGCACTTATCATAATAACAACAAATAAATCCAACTAATAACAATTAATCATCAATAAGTAAATATGTGGTGAGAAAATCAATGTATACTACGTGCCACCTCTAAATTTCAAATTTTATTTCATTTGAATTCGCTTCAAGAAAGGTTGGGGAAATGAATTCACCACACTTTCTTCACGATTTGAGAGGTCCGAATGTCAATTCGACCCAAATTTGGAAAATATGGAGAACATGGAAAGCCGAATTGCATTTATAAAGAAGGAATGTATTTCGTAAGTAATTCCAATTAAAATTATTTTCTTTTTTCTGTTAATACCCGCTAAAACTAGCCTTGTTATTGCATCCTGATAAAAACAAGTTCCCAGTAGCCGAGGGAGCCTTTAAACTTATCAAACAAGCATGGGGACTTCTCTACGATAATGCTAGAAAAAGGCTACCAATGACGCCATGAGAAAAAACCAACAAGGGCATAACCCCACCTTCCACCAACTGAATCCCATATGCACTACCACTGCCATTAGCGTTTCCAACAATTTAAATGGGAATAATTATTCAAGTGTGTATTCCTTTCCTTAAAATTCCATATTTGATGACCACAACTGTAACAAGAACTTGAAATAGAAACAGACCAGAACACAACCTAGATCAGACCCAGATCTGACAATTTGAGAGGATTTTCGGGGTTGAATTTTATTTTCCAAGATGCATTAATCCATTGTTTGAGAATATTTCTCCAAATGCAATGACATTCTCGATATAAACACTTGATGATTCTTGAATGTCCAATCTCGCCACAAACCCCAATACTCCCGATTTTTAGATACAAGGAGACACCGTTACATTGGCTTCCATTTATAACGATAGAGATATTTGTAAATTCGTGTTATGACCTCTAAATTTGTTTGCATTTCAAGTTTTTGAAATCACATGAATCCGTTCACTATGATTGATGAATATCCATGGACGCGGCCCGCCTGTGCTCTAATTAAAGTAAATTTTAAGTGGTAGGGAAAAAGTCTTACTTTGACCCGTGGGAGGACATGTGGCAAAGCTAATGACAGAGATGCGGGCCTTCGGAGGTAAGTTGAATGTTTTACCCTTTTGGAAAAATGGAATAAAATTCTAAAATGGAAGCCTCGCCCCACCAAATCATTTTGAAACCTTAATTTTTTGAAGTTGTGCCATAATGACACGTGGCGAGCTCGTGCTCATTCAAGGTCTCAACCTTTGGGGATCATCTCAAGATGCGCCATTATGACACATGGCAGTTTGAAAAGTCAAAGGGGCGAGGAAGCGGACCATTGGGGTAAATTGGATTTTTTGCCTCTTGTCATCAAAAGGATTAAAATCTCAAAATGGCCCGCAAGCCCAACAAGAAGGAGGTCAAGGTTGGCTTTGAAAATGTTAAGAGGTGGGAGGCGGGCCATCGAGGGAAACTTGTTTTTTTGCCCCTTGATGTTCAAATGACTAAAATCATCAAAATGACCCGTGGGCCTCGATGGAGAAAAGTCAAAACTTGCTCCGGTCAATGGTGGAGGTGCGGACCCTCGGAGGAAATTTGGAAAATTTTCCTTTTAGGAGAAAAGAGTTAAAAGTAAAAAAGGAAGCATGGTTCCGCTAGGACCCACATTGGGACACATGTCAAGCCCATTTTTCAAGGGCGGAGCTATGGGGAAAACTTGAAATTTTTTTCCTTTTCCAAAAAGGAGGTGAAATAGCAAAAATTGGCTGCAGTTCTTTTGGGACCCACCTTGGGACATGTGTCGCTCATTTCTCAAGGGCGGAGGCACGAAGCAAAATGTGAAAATTTTACTTTTTCCAAAAGTTGTAAAAAGTCAATGAAGAACCCTGGCCCATCTTAAAATGAATCTTCCATGTGGATGCCCAAATTCAAAGTAAAGATCAACGACAACTGTGAGTTTGAATATGATTTTCCCCATTTTTTTGAAACGCTCCTGGAAGTGTGAGTCTTCATGATTTCTTGGTATTTCCTACATGCCAAACAGAGAGAGGAGAGTTAATTTTTATATCTACTTTTGGTGGAGGAGATCTGGAGATGTTTTTCACCATTAAAATGGTCTAACTCTGGGCTCGATCCGATTTTCCGTTTTTATTCTCCCAAGCACGCAAGAAACCAGATTTGACATAGTAGGGGTGGACATGGTTGGTGAGTCAAGAAAGAGTGATCTACGTAAGGAGTTGAATGTTGGAGATATTTGAAGAGATTTGCCCTCTAAATCCTCGGTGACTTTTGCATATCTCGATTATGGAAATCACGATCGTGATCATGGCGAGCACCTGAGAAGATCTCATGGCGTGATTTTTGGGGAAAAGGGGCTCTGTTGTAAATTTTATAAATGGCACAATATTTTTGTGCAAATGGTTGGAGTGTTAGAGGTCAAAAAAATCCCAAAGAGGAAAATTTGACAAAGCCTATCTTTTAAGAAACTCGGTTATCTCTTTGTATTAAGTTTGATCGTGTCAAGGTGGTTACGAGTGTATAACCATTACAAGCTCGAGATTATTCTAGAAACTTTCCCTACTGATAAATTTAATCAAACTCGAGTTATTCTATGTTGATCTTAAGCCAAATATGTTTGTTTTATTTTTGAATGTATGTAGATAGTTTTTTCTTGTTCCTGTTGCAATCTTGTATCAAAATTTGTCTTAATCACACAGGTCTCAATCCTTGTGACAGTTTAGTGGCATCTGCAATTTCATTTCCTAGAAGAGCTTTCATCTGGGAATGAAATAAACAATTTAAAATCACTTTTCTTTCATTTGTTGACAGAGATTGTCTATAAGCCTCTGGGTGTACCTCAGGTGTGATTGGGTTTGGATCTCAATACTTTGTTGGGTTTTCTAACTCGAGCCTTCGTGTTAAAATCTCATAGATTGTGTGAAAAAGTGCTAATCTGGGCCTCCATTAAAGCACATATTCTTGTTAGAGGAACATTTTAGCTATTTTGAAGCATTATGTTGTCAAGACTTTCCATTTTGTAAGAGTTCTCAAAGACCTGGCAAATCAAGTTCATTCTGCCTTACATCCCACCAAAAATTCATCTAAAACAACTAATCCTACCCATACTACCTTGTTTGTCCTGTGTGTGCACAAAGGCATAATTTCCATTACCAAAGCATGTAGAATAATCAGATTTCAAATGTCTTTTGTAGCCCAACCTTGCCTAAAAATATCTCCACTATCTAGAGTGACAACTCGTGAGAGTTAGATTTTGTTGCATTAATCATATTTTCTCCAAGGTCTCCTTAATAACTTCATTAAGAAGGATATCTCCATCTCCTCCATAAACAATAGGCTACAAAAGGGTCCTCTTACCTGGTTTGAAAGGCACAACCTAAATAGTGAGGATAGATCAAATCCTCTTAAGGTGTTATCCACTCCTTTTCAAAGCCTTAGTGCTAAAAAGTCGATAGATTGCTTCTAGCTGAAAATGACATATATAATCATCTACCCGCCTCCGAGTGTCCCGTTAAATCCATGATGTTGCTCGGCCTTTCAAGGAGATTAAATTTTGGTACCAACACAAAGTTAAATATGGACCATGTCATAAATGTGCTTTGAGAATAAATTGACCGGCGAGGAGGAAGAAGATGAGGAAACATCAAGTGATGAAGTGGAAAAATTAGAGAAACAATCAAGATCCCACTTCACTATCTCATGCCATGCTTTATCTAGTATTAGCACTCCATAAACCCTTTAGGTTATGGGTTACCTTAAGAAGCATAAGGTGACAATATTGATTGATTTAGGGAGCACATATAATTTCATCAATAATAAGTCAACAAGGCTAAATTATTTCATCTACCTAGCACCTAAATTTCAAGTAATGATTGTAGATGGTGGCACAGTCCAATGTTCATGGAAATGCCACAATGTAAAACTTATGATGGGCAACTACACAAGCGATTCGACTATGCTTTCTATTCCCCATGGGCGGAGCTAATATTGTCTTAGGTGATTAGTGGCTCACAACTTTGGGCATTTGAGAGCTAAATTTCCAAGATTTGTTAATGTGATTTCATTCGAGGGCAGAGACGGTTTGAATTTTGAGGACCACAGGAAAACAATCCTCGGTGTAGTTAGTTCTCACCAAATGCATAAGATTCCTAAAAAGGGGGCTAAAGGATTTGTAGCACCATTTTCTCCATGGAAGTTCAACCATCAACTACGGTAGTGCATCCTGATCTTCAGAAGGTTATTGATCAAGATGTAGTGGTATTTGAGGATCCTAGAGGATTGCCTCCTAAAAGAGATCATGATCATGTCATTTAGTTACTTCCAAGAAACCAACCTCCCAACATCAAGCCTTATAGATACGCATATGTGCAAAAGAGTGAGATCGACAAGATGATTAATGAAATATTGGAAATGGGTGTTATTTTTCATAGTCGAGTGCTTATTATGCTCAAAGTGGTGATGGTGTGCCGCATTGATGGAAGGTGGCGCATGTGTCCAAACTACAAAGAACTTAACA
The DNA here is from genome assembly GCA_018340775.1 of Taxus wallichiana var. yunnanensis. Classification (NCBI taxonomy): domain Eukaryota; kingdom Viridiplantae; phylum Streptophyta; class Pinopsida; order Cupressales; family Taxaceae; genus Taxus; species Taxus wallichiana. The sequence continues at coordinate 281,137,611 of CM031238.1, forward strand.
AGTACACTATCAAAGATAAGTTTCATATTTATGTCATTGATTATTAATATAAGATAAGAAATTTGAGTAAAGAAAGAGGGTATTCATAAGACAACCTTTAGAACTCATCAAGGGCATTATGAATTTCTAGTAATGCCTTTTGGTCTTACTAATGCACCATCCACATTTCGTTGTTTGATGAATTTCGTATTTCGACCATTCGTACAGAAGTTTTTCCTGGTATTTTTTGATGATATCCTCATCTACAGCAAATCCTCAGAGAAACATTTACATCATGTACTTTATCATTCATTCATAATATCGGCTTCCTCGGCTAATGTTAACCCATTGTACATTTCTCTTTGTGCATATGATTTTCACGATCCATGCATATGCACTATTACATTACCTATCACCGTTGGCCCAAAAATGGTTCTTACCATATTCTTTGTTATTGATATCCGAGTTCTATATAATTGCATGCTTGGTAGGCCATGGCTTCACATCATGCAAGAAATGCCTTCTACAAGGCTTCACCTAAGTTAAATTCTTACAAGAGGGTTTTGAATATACAAATGTCACTCATCAGTAACTCATTCCAATATTGTTACCCGCATCCAACTACTGCATTACCTATTCCCACTTTTGCTACTATGCATCTTGTTGTTGATCTGCAACCCACGAACTATCCAAATAACTTGCCTCCACTCGAAGGAACTATTTGTGCATTAGACACCGTCCCATCCACTTCATACTCACCCCTCATAATGCTATGATACTTATTGGGGGTTTGTTCATACATCGGGACGTCATACCACATTCCTCGTCTCCTCGTGAGCAACCCGCATCTCGCGCTTCCTTTTTTCACATACACTCTTTTCATGAATAATTCTTATTGGACACATATTACATTCGATCCTACTAGTCTTGATACTATTTGCACACACAATGGTTTGGATCGGTTGGGATTCACACTAGATGATATCCTCCCTCCACCTCATTCTCCTCTTGTTTATCATGGATATGTCCACATCACTGTTGCTTATGGCCTTCGTATCATCCATTTATCAGTCTTTGTTGTGCACTTCTCGCACATCTCCACTTATACTTGGGAAGTCTTGGCTTGATTACATTGGTGGCACTTTATATATCGATCATATTGACATCTCATGCCCCATGTCCTTCAAACCACATTTTTATTTGTAATGATTTATTTCTCGGCAATTCACAAAATCCATTTATGAGGGAGGGTCATAGAGGTCTTTACGAGATCTTAACCACCTCATGGCATGCTCAATTAGCTCCTGGGTATGCACATGGTTGTCAATTATTGCCTTTCACTAATGAGGAATACACAATGGGCATGTATAATCTGTGCTGCAATGGCTCTTTACATGATCAACCTCATACTATAGCTTACCAAGTCTCTGACGCATCTCCATTTGACTTCGACCATGACAACGATGATCTTTTAGACGATGTTACTTGATTTTTCTCTACATCTTACCCTCAGGCATCATGCTTATTCTCCCCCTTCTAAAGCTCTTGTGTGTCTTACATTTGTACTCATCCTCTTCGTGCTTCACATCTACTCTTTCTCATTTGTCATACCTTCAGACATCATCATGTAGCACTTCTCACTTTGAATCTTTTTTAAAAACTTATTTATATTTTTCTTAGCTCCTTCAAAATTGCTGCCATGTACTATGAAGTCATCCATATAGACTTCCATGTAGTCATTTGTTAAATCTGAAAATATACTCAAGATTTCCTTTGGAATGTAGCAGGTGCATTACACAAGCTAAATGGAAGAACTAAATAGGAAAATGTTCCCATGGACATGTGAAGGTAGTTTTGTCTTGGTCCTCTAGTGCAATCTAGATTTGATTATAACCACTATATCCATCAAGAAAAGAGAAGTAATTTTTACTAGCCAAAGTATCAAGCACTTGATCAATGAAGGGCAATGGGAAGTGATCTTTCTTTATTGTTGCATTCATCTCCTTGTAATCTACACTGCATCTTTCATTTACCATTCTTATTTGTGATAGTAATTGTAAGATCTTTAAAAAGATTTTAACACAAGCAATGGATTCGAACCCACAATATATTGTTTTCACTTTGTATTAATCATTCAGGTATTAAACACATTTATAGGAATCTCTCCCTATAACTTTTTATTCCTAGTATCTCTCATATGTTAAATAACTAACCTATATTCATAATTTTGTTGTAACCAAAACAATATACAACTTGCTTAGTATAACCGTAATACAAATTAATTTACCATACGGTAAATACCAAACACACATAGCACTAAAAATGAATTCCCGACATTCCCCATTAGGGAAAACATGGGGAAAACGTCCATGCTACATTGCACCGATTTTGTGATCATGTGATTTTCCTTCGATTATCACAAACCAAAAGGTTGTTTCCATCGGTTAATCAAAACCAAGAGTGAGGTGGTTTTCCGTGGTTGACCACAAACCACAAAGGGGTGAAGGTTTTGAAATGGTTTAGTGCATCCTTCGACTCTCATCATAGTTTCTCTTCATGAGATTACATATCAGAATCCATCATAGTGCAAAAACATGTCATCCAACTCATAAAATCTGAAACATTGTGTTATTTCCCCCACACAATGTGAAGTTTGCATACCACATTATTTTGAAAACACCACACAAAAATCAAATGAAATAAACTTACACTCTCATACGTCACCAAATCAAGCATGCACGGCCTGTTGGTGGTGACCGACAAGAGGACGAAAGTTGTCCTCCATCCTCTCGTATCCTCCAACCTACAAGAATGCAAGTATCTAGCTCAACTGAATTTGAATTTGGATGCTCAATAGTTTCCACATTGTGATTATTCTTTTCTTTGCCCCAAAGAATGTAAAATACTTTATTTTCCGAACGTCAGTAACACTCGAAAATATGCCTCAGAGAGCAATTTTTTTTTAAATATATATCAGCACTTTGACAAAATGCACAAAAAGACAACTTAAACAAATATACTTTTTGACTATAATACACAATAACTCTATTTTATATTGACTCTTGATTTTGAAAGTGATGACACGCCAATAACATGGAATTGATACTTATCACATGATGACAGACAAATGAAAAATGAATTTTAAGAGATGACTTAACCAATCTAACATACAATTACAATTTTTTTAATGAATTGACCACGAGAATTTTGACTACTAATCATGACTATAGATAATTTAACCTATAAAATTGATAATCAAACCAATTGGATAGATAATGTGCTAACTAACCCGTCACAAACGAGTCATACACGCTCGAGAAAGCCAATTTGATTTGCATGCAATTCTAGCTAAGTGACGAGTGGATCTTGATAGGATTGCATGTTCGATATGAGCAAAATATATTCGATGGGCTATATACTTTCCCGCCGCAGATAGTTGGAGATACTATTATGCAAATGTGAATAGACTATAAATTCCCACAGTTCTAAAAACTGACAGATCTATAAGAGTTACAAATACATCTAAAGACTCCTGAACCATGAATCGATTCCCTTGAACACAAAGTTGCAGTGATGGCAAAGCTCGATTCTCACAAGGCCTTAAAGACCAATTTGTTTGATTGAAGACAAAGATAAAGCATATGTTTGGGTTGGGACCGCACGTTGCTCTATATATATTCACGCTTTTCAGATCGACAATTTTTAATGGAAACCATGGAGAAAGTATGCTTTTAGTAGGACTATGTTATGATCACTATGTAGGGAAAGCACATGCGTAATCGATCGTAAGAGTACAATGATACAATGCATCCTAGGTGTATAAAAATGCCAAAGAAAAGCTGCTCATTGATCTCGTATAAAATGGACCATTTACAAGCTCGAATAGCAATAGAACTTCCCCTCACAAATTATTAACTTCCATCGCTCCGATATCATCGATAGTAATTGCAGGAGCTTTAACACAGTTTTAACTCGAGGAATGGAGCCGAACCCACAATATATTGTTTTCACTCTGTATTAATCATTCGGGTATTACACACATTTATAGGAATTTCTCCCATAATTATGCCGAGAGGCATCTTCATATATATATATATATATATATATATATATATATATATATATATTTGTGTAAATAAAACCAAATAAATGTGCTAAGTGAAATGGGTATTACGCGGTAAATGGATAAATTTAATTTCTTTTGAAATGGGTTATTACATGGTAAATGGGTAAATTTAATTTCTTTTATTGATAATGATAGGGTGAAATGGGTATTACATGGTAATAAAAAAATCCTTTTATTGATTGCTTCCCTAAATTTAATTTCTTTTATTAATTGATTCTTTCGTAAGAAAGGGTATGGTATTTTAAATTTAATTTCTTTTATTAATTGATCTCTTTTGGTTAGTAAAGGGTATGGTATTTTATTAATTAATTTCATTTATTGATAATGATAGGGTGAAATGGGTATTACTTGGTAATAAAAAAATCCTTTTATTGATCGCTTGTTAATAAAATTAATTTCATCTATTAACCGATTGTTTTGGTAAATTTTTCTTTTATTAATTAATGATAGGGTGAAATAGGTATTAAAGGTATTACACAATAAATTCAATTGTATTTTATTAATTAATGATAAGGGTATTACATAAATTCGATTTCTTTTATTAAAATACATATGAATAAAATTAATTGAATAAATTTATTATACATATGAGTTCACTTTTTAATTGTATTTTATTAATTAATGATAAGGGTATTACACCATAAATTTGATTTCTTTTATTAAAATACATATGAATAAAATTAATTGAATAAATTTATTATACATATAAGTTCACTTTTTAATTAAAAAAATATTATAAGAACAGTTACAAAACCTTTCGCACTCCAAGCATTTTAGGCACGTGCTTCCCTTACTTTTCTTCTCTTTTGCAAGACTCGATAAAGGTAAGTAACCCTATTTTCACCTTATATAACAATATGCCTACATTTTCTTTAATCGGTATGTGCATTGGTTTGAATTTTCTTAATAAAAGGATGTTTTCACATTGATTATTTTAGTTTATATGGATTGTTCAGTGGATAACATTGTGCACTTTTGAAACCATAAGAAATTGTTGAATAGACTTATTTGCTTCCTATTAAAAAATTGTGAGGTATAAATTTTTGGACATGAACATGCTCACAAACATTACAACAAACCAAAACTATATAAATCAATATCTTTTATTTATTTTATTAATTGATCTCTTGTTACACAAAGAAAGGGTATGGCATTTTATTAATTAATGATAGGGTACTTTATAGTTAATGCCGATATAAATATCGAAAGAATTCAATTTTAGACTTTTTGTGTGAATTTTACAAGTAATGTCTTTTTAGTGTAATATGAAATTTTGAATGTCATTGTGCTTTTATATATTAGATGAATCGAAATATCATGGTGCCTTTGACTATTAGATAGGTCTATATACACAAAGCATTCATGATTTGTATTTATTACATTTTGGAAATAATTTCTAAAATTGCTAGACCATTTACACAAGAAGTTACGAACATTTGTCCAACTCGAATCCAAAGATTGCATACGCCCTTTTCAATACCATGAGCTAGGATTTTTGAATGGGATATTTCCCTTTGAAACTATCTTAGCATGTTCAAATTTGGCGCCACTGTGTTTTTGAAAAGGCTTTTAAAGCAACGTAACGTAAAAAAATAAACAGGTGCCTCTAATGTATGTTAAACTTGTCCATTTTGGGACGATGTAATTTTTTTAGAAGTCTCGAAATTAATTGTTTGATGTTTTTGTAACAAAATCATGTCCAATTTGATGTTTTTATTAATTAATGATAGGGTACTTTATAGTTAATGCCGATATAAATATCGGAAGAATTCAATTTTAGACTTTTGTGTGAATTTTACAAGTAATGTCTTTTTAGTGTAATATGAAATTTTGAATGTCATTGTGCTTTTAAATATTAGATGAATCAAAATATCATGGTGCCTTTGAATATTAGATAGATCTATATACAGTTCATTCATGATTTGTATTTATTACATTTTGGAAATAATTCTCTAAAATTGCTAGACCATTTACACAAGAAGCTACAGACATTTGTCCAACTCGGAATCCAGCGTTGCATATGCCTTTTTCGATACTAGGAGCTAGGATTTTTGAATGGGATATTTCCCTTTGAAACTATCCTAGCACGTTCAAATTTTTGAAAAGGCTTTTAAAGCAACGTAACGAGGGTGCCCCTAATGTATGTTAAACTTGTCCATTTTGGGACGATGTAATTTTTTTAGAAGTCTCAAAATTAATTGTTTGATGTTTTTGTAACAAAATCATGTCCAATTTGTGTAGAATTGTTTTGTATGTTGACTCCTAATATTTAAAAAATTGATATTATATGATTGTTGTCTATTACATGTACGTGAAATTTTTAGTTATATAAATAATTTAAAAATTCTTGAAAATACATTATAGGTATGGCTCGACCAAGATTAAATTTTGAAAATGAAGAAGAAAGAAGATCTTATCAAAGAGAATATCAAAGACAATATCAAAGACAATATCGCATAAGAAGACAACAAGAACTGACAGATGCACAACGAGAGGAACAAAGGAAACATCAAAATGATAATGATAGACAAAGACTTGCAACATAGAGAAATGAATTAACAAATGAAGAATTAGGAAGATTAAATTTTGAAAATGAAGAAGAAAGAAGAGAATATCAAAGAGAATATCGCATAAGAAGACAACAAGAAATGACAGAGGTACAACGAGAGGAACAAAGAAAAAATTGAAATGATAATGATGGAAAAACATTTGTAGAACAAAGGAATGAATTAACAAATGAAGAAGAGAGAAGAGCATATCGAAGAGAATATCAAAGACAATATTACAGAAGAAGACAACAAGAAATGACAAGATGCACAATGAGAGGAACAAAGGAAACATCGAAATGATGATGATAGACAAAGATTTACAGAACAGAGGAATGAATTGACAAATGATGCATTAGATGTAGAAAGACAACAACATGCAGATAAGATGATAACAATTCGTGCGCACTCATCTCAAGATGACTCACATGTATCAAGAACAAATATACAAAGACATATTCATTCAGATCAGTTGCCAGAAGAAGAAAGAATTCGAAGACAAGAACTTCACCGCGAAGCATCTCAAAGGCACTATCATAGATTGGTTGGTAATGATGAATTCAATTTTGGGGGAGGAAATTCAACATCGGTGGATCACGTGCTCCAAACACCTGAAAACTTGGGCCAAGATACAATGGATGTCGATGTTACAAATAATGTAGATAATAATGGTGTGCAGGAGGAGACAACATTACAACAAACACGAGAAACGAGAAGAAGAAGAATGTAGAATAATCATTTACAGGAGGCATCAACAAACGAACCTAGAAGAAGAAGAAGAAGAATGCAAAACTCGCATATTGAGATAGAACAAAATATATTTGATCCCAATGGAATGGTTGGGAGAGATTTGAATACCATCCAAATGATTTTTCGACGTGGTCTTGATAACCTTGCTTCACCGATCATGTGTTATATTTGTCAAGAATGCTACCTTGGAATAAAAGTTTCTCGAACACCTGAAGGACCCATGTGTACTAGATGCCGACAAGAGAAAGGTCATCATTGATTTTCAGCATCAAACAATATGGATCCCGGGGCATAACCACCAGAACTTGCAAACTTAACTCAAGTTGAGGAAATGTTGATAGCCCATGTCAACCCAATCCTACAAGTGACACATGCGACAGGAGGTCAATATAAATATAAAGGTCACACGATAAGTTTTCCTCAAGAAGTAAAAGAAATCGCTAATCTTTTGCCGCATAGATTGAAATATTTTCTCGATGATTATTGTTCAAAGGAGAGATCAGCGTGGAACAAATTACAACTTTACAGTCAATAGAGAGTGAGTTTACAATGCGCTGAAATATAAAATAGAACATGATAAGTTCTATTCAGATGTTTAGATCGATGAAAATGCTCTGAATGAACTTCCACCTCATTCTGATGAAAATGTATTTGAGGAGTTGAACTCAGTGCATATGGAGTTTGATTCATGACGCAAATGAAGTTGTATTTGTAGGTCCGACCATGGAGACAGATGAAGGAAACATAATTACTCATACAACATCAATGGCGTCTAAACCACCTAATGCCCCAAGGGAGATGGAATTAATCCATGCATGGGTGAATAACCCTCATGTAGACCTTGGAGCGCTAATTGATCGGTCGTGGATAGGATCATCCTATCAATGAGTATGTGATAAGAAGGATTACTTGATATGGCATTCCTACTTTGTTTCCCGATGGAAAATGTGACTGGCTAGAACCGCGGTTAAGACGAGTATGTCTCCATGAATTTGTAAAACATTTATTTCGATATAGGGATCACCGATTTGGCCAACATCCCCGATTCAGGTATTACATGATGAACATGATCATGAGACATCGTGCACAAAACTCGTCTGCAGTGTTTGTTAAGAAAACCTCCAAGATATGCCAATCACCATTAATGAGTTATGTGAGCATATGCAAAATGTTCCCCATTCCAATCTGGCTTATCGTTTGATGCGGTTCGGAACATCTTTAAGGGGTACGAGGTCTTATTGGGAAAAATGTCGTGGTGAATTGACGGACATGTTGCATCAAATCGGATCACCTACCATTTTTTTCACATTAAGCGTAGTTGATATGTATTGGCCCGATCTACATGCATTAATGCAGGAACGCTCACGGATAATCCACTGAAGCACAAAATTGGCGAAGGAAAAATGTCATCAAATATCCACATATAATGGCACATTATATGCTGCATACATACACTTTTCCAAAAGGAGATATTACAAAAAGGAATGAAAGTTAAAGATTATTGGTCTAGATATAAATGGCAACATAGAGGTTCTCCGCATGTGCATGGATTCATATGGTTAGAAGGTGCGCCGAATATGGACAACCTTGATTATATGTATGTAAAATATGCCGAGAGGTGAAGTTCACAAGGCACCTATATATTTATATAATATCTAAATATATGTAATATATACCTCTCAAAGTATATATTACATATATTTATATAAATATAGGTATGCTAGTTTTTATCCCTAGAATATATCACAAGTTAACCGTAATATAAATTAATTTACAAATTTAATTTACCATACGGTAAATACTAAACATGTGTTAAATGAATTCTAACACTTTGGCACAATGACAAGAGGTGATACCCACAATCCAATATCGAACAATTTTTTAAGAGATACCAAACCATAAAGCAAGATATTACTTTGTAGAGGCAACCTTTTTCAATTCAAAAATAAGTTATATAGCATAGCTACTCAAATGCATATCTTGACCATCCCGTCTTGAAACTACATCCCCATCTTGGGTTTTTGGGTTGGCGGCGTATAAGTATGGTTACTTGGGTTGAAGTCTTTTTGGGTGCACAGTTATGGGTGTGCAAAGACTTTGTGTGTGGGGTATAGGGTGTGCTTTGTATCATACACAAAAATTATATATGTATATATCCATTGTTTGGATAAAAGCATTAGAAAATTCAATTCAATTATAATTTATGGGTTGTGTGTACTGAGTCAGGTGTGCCAATATAAACATACTTGGAATGTGCACCCACATAACTATGCATGTAACAAAAAGAAATTTTATGTCTGAAGTAATAATGGGGTGTAAGAATGACAATAATTGTCCGTTTCATAAATGAAGATGAGACTCAAGAGGTCTTCATAGAAAAACTCTCCTTAAAAAAGACGAGAAAAAGATCCTTCAAATATACTTCAACTTAATATTCTCGATCTTTATGAATACATCAAAAAGGTATATTTCACAACGTGTTTTGGGTCAAAAATACCCATGATTTTATCGGCAGAACCATGGCTAGGAGCCAGGAGGCATTGATACCATTTTTGGTGTAAAATGGCAGATAATCTCGATAGTTTTGAAATGAATTTTCAATTTTGGGTTTTAACTTCACATTGGAAGTACACTAAAAAATGATTAAAAAAAGGAAGCATCAGCCCTAATAGCCAGATGTTACTTTTGAGGACAACCTATTTTAATTCAAAAATAGAAAAAGTAATGTATATAAGGGGACATCTCCAGGCATCAAGAGACTTGAGCTGATGTCTCCATACATCTTCCGAAACTTTCAAAAAACGGGAAACGTTATTTAGAGGTGTTTGAAATATGTCTTGCACTGTTCTTGTATTTTTACTCTTGTGCTAATAACTGGTTGAAGAGTTATAAAGAAATAAAAAGTATTACTAGACATGTATTTTGCTGAGATTTGCATGAAAATTAAAGATATCTTCTGCAGTAGAGAGCTCTTATCAAATCCCAAAGAGGGGGTACTATTCTTGTAACCATAATGAAAATACACGAAGTAACTTTCTGCAGACGTCAGCTTCTGCAAAAAGGTCTTCAATATTAGTCAATCATTGCTGATAATAGAGGTGAAATTGTGACATGCAATGAAGTTTAAGAGCAATAATTAGTTTGGATATTTTCTTGTATATGATTTTTTAACAATAAAAAATAGAGCTATTTCTCCATAAATGTTATGGATGCTAAGAATTACTGATTTGATCTAGTTTGGAAGCCCTTGAATCTGCTTGCTTTCTGAAGAATCATGGCCTTTCATGTTGTGTACTTCAATGTCAATAATAATATGTATGGTGCATGTACTGTTAAGTGTATAAATTATTTCAAATTGTAGATTTATAAAAATAAATTATTTCAAAATTTGAGTTTTGAATTGACATTTCCTCAATCCTTCGTATCCTATTTTTATGTATATTTGCATATCTGTCAGTTTCCTGATAACTATTGTATATGGCAAACACTTATTCTAAGACCAACTGCAATTACTTAACAAAGAAAAAGATATGAACAGAACCATAGAAAAGAAATGCTGCAGTTCAATCAAACATAATGGTTGTGGTGCCACGACCACTCACATGGAGCATAGCATAGAAATATGGTTAGGGCCAAGTCCAGTCAATGCCAAATGCTACTAATACCTAAATTTCTACAGTAAAAACGAATCCCTAGTGTAAGTGCTGTTAAAACTTCAGATTTTTTATGAAATTTTATAAATAGCAGAAGGTAGGAGCATTTTCAGCAATACCCTTAAGTCAAAGTATTGCAAGAGTGGATAACATATAAATTTAAATTAAATGTTAACATTAATAATCAATTTTATAACAAGAAGTTGTGAGCTATGGTCACTTCACCTTTGGAAGAATTTCAAAACGTAACTATCAATACCTTGAAGGATTATCTTCAAATATCTCTATAGCAATATTTCTCAGTTGATTTATCATGCTTGCTTTATGAATTCATATTCATGCCCTTATTTTTGATCTAAAATATTTGTAGTGTTCCGATTCTGTTGAGACGTACCCATGGTGAGGTCTGACTAGATTAATCTGGTTCCAATAAGTTTTCTTTATATTCATTTATATACTTGTTTTGCAAATTCCTGCTGGTGATTGGACTTTCATAATTTTTTTTGGTGTGCTTTATTTTCCACGGTTTGTGATTGTTATCTTTGGGAGTGTTTTGAAGGTCAACAATCTGGGTTATTTACTGTTGATCTCTTGAAGTTGGATTTAGGCTAATATATGCTGGGATTTTACTATTCGAAGCACTTTTCTTGGGCGTGGGGCTGTATTGGGAAGTGGTTCCATGGGAGGGGGGCTCCTAAATTTTTTTAGTTGGTGTGGAGAGTAATTTTAGGAGTATTTATAGTAAAAGTGGTCTCATGGTATAAAAGTTTTTTGAGAATATGCTACAATTTTTTAGGGAAGATATTTTAAAATGTTATATTTTAATTTGTAATAAAATTCTAAATTAAATCTGCTCATTTATAAATTGACATTTGGCATAATATGTTCTTACAAAATAGAAGTGGGTGGGGGAAACTTTTAGCCCCCTCTTTTAACTATCCCCTTATAGTGTGGTCCCATGTTGTCGGCTAGTGCTTCTATTTATTTGGTAAATGTGGTCTCATGTAAAAAATTTAATTGCTATTGCTAAAATCCAACAAAGCTCCTAAAATTTTTAAGCAACAATTAGGGGCACAGACAAAAATTCGCTGCTTAAAAATTTTAGGGAGTTTTTTTTACACTTGGCATTTATGTTTAAGTTTCCTCCCTATTTTTCCTTCCAATAGTTTATTCGAGATTCATGGGACCATACTTTTGCTAATGCTAAAGACTCCTATTTTGTCCGAACACATAAAAAGGAAAATCATGGGACCCTAGTATAAAATATCTTATTTTCTCTCTCGCGCTTAATTTTTTTAGCTTGCCCCTTGCATGGGACCGCAACCTTAAACTCGCTAGAAAAATGGAGCTCCTTGTTGTTAGAAAAAAATTCTAAAATTTCATGTTTTCCTAAATTTATTTTATCATGGAACCACCCACAAATAAAAACAGAACAACAACCCCCTCAATGGGACCCCGCCTTAGAGAATATGCCTTGTAAAATGATATGTAGAGTTAATGTCTCTTATTGTTTTCTCATTTGCTTCTACCCTAAGTGTTATTTTATTTCAAATATTTGTTTTCCTCCCCACGTATCTCTTTTTACACTCAATTAGTGCCTACGTTTACAAGAAGCCTTTTTGGTGTATATGAATAACATGTATGTTTGTTATTGGAAAATTGATTTTTAAATTTATATTTGGGTGTTGATCACCTCTCCAACAACATTCTAGATATAGATGTCTCGTGTGTTCTCTCCGAATCTTTCTAAATGCCTAAGTTACCCGTATGTTTTGGATATCGATATAGCTATGAAATAGCCAATACATGGTGTGGTAAAATGTTTTTTTGGGCCTTGGATATGACTTTGCATACAATCAAACAACAAATATATAATTTCCATGTCCTTATAAATAGGAATTAACCACGTATTATGCATATGAAAAATATAACAAATTAAACAACCACAACAAACTACTCTTAATTTGTTAAAGAATTAAATTAAAGCCAACCAAATGCAAAAGAAAAACTACAATTCACATGTCATGATATATAACATTTAATTATTACATTAATGTTCAAATTAATATTCAATATGCCTTATGTGGTTCATTAGAACTATAGGGAATCAAAGTACTCCCACTACCACTAGCACCCTCATGAACACGTAGGTCTCGTGGTGCTAAAAAAGGCTTAAGCTCCATGTTAAGTAATGACAAGTGGGAAGTGGAAGCATCCAAATCAACACTCTGAGATAACATTCCAATGCTTTGGTGGCCCTTGTACTTCTAGTTTCTTGAAGGATATATGACACAAGTTAGAAATTATATAACATTTATGTGAGTGGTTAAAGTTATTTGTACTTTAGTTATGCTCAGAATACGAAGAACTCACAACCTACTAAGGAAATCTCAATACAATATTAAAATTTATAAAAGTAAACACTGAAATTTAAATTTTAAAAAAATTCAAACATAAAGTAAAGAGAATTGAAAAATAAAAATCTTACCTGTAACTAGGTCTTGATTGCAAGAGTATGTAGATGATTGAGCATAAAGATATCACCACATATGAGAATCTTGTATTTGTTTTGAATAACGTGAAGGCTATGATTTGTGGTAGCTACAAAATTTTCAAACTTGGTAATAACTATGTCCTTGACCTTAGCATTAGGGGAACAACCTTGCAAATGTTAAAATATACCCCTCATGGACTTCAACATCCGCATATAGTGTCACTCTCCCTCATCAAAGAAAGGATCTTTGCACCGTAGAATTTAGGGGTCAATGTAAAATCAAGGAGATATAAGGGGTTGTCATTTTGTTCCACTGCACAATGAGTTATGATCTTAATTTTTCAAAATGTTTCCTCGAGGTCCTGGTCTTTTGTAGTTATGACATGTCAATTTTTTTCAATCATCGAGTCGATGCCATTATATATTTGTTCTAGAAATGATTGATCTATGTCAATAAAGTAAATAATACTCATAATGAGTTCGGTGAGACCTAACAAGTATTTTAAACAATCCCACCAATTGTCATTTAAGATCAATGCATTTACTTTGTGAGCTTGTTTAGTGTTGTTTGTCTCTATACAACACATAGGCTGGAAGTGACCTTTCTACTAAGTGCTTAACACAACTTCACAAGTTGTTTGAAGATGATTGTGTGTGATGCGAATCGAGTGTTAAAAACCTATAAATAAAAGAAAGTTTCCTTACCTTCAACAACTCCGTGCATTTATGAAATTCTTTAGCTCGAAGAAGACATTGTAAGATTATCAAACGTGAAAAAGAATCTTCTGCCGCAATGACCTAAACTCTAAGCAGCAACCCTAACACAATCCCTAAGCAGAGCTCGAGCCCTAAATAGATCTCTGGCGGCAACAAACACTTGTACAATGTCCTGGGCTCGATCCCTCAAGGAATTGATTTTACTTCTGCCACAGCTGGGAAAAGTAAACATGGAGGAGCTGTGCACGTGCAGGGCAGAGGTAGGAATTTGCCACTGCAAAAAAACCGTCTCCCAATGACCTATTTCCAGAAATATTCGTGGCTGAAATTTTTGGGGCTCTGGCTACAAAAGCTATTGGGAAATATGGAAAAAGAACCAACAATGATACTAATAACCCACTGGAAGGAAATATTTCACACACCAGGGATTCCTCCCCTGTTCACAAAAATAATACACCTACAATGGAGGAAGCTTTGGTCCATCGCTCATTCAGGGAGGTTTTGCAAAAGAAGCTAGAGCTCAAAACCATGATGCCTGTTGAGAATAATCCACGTCTAACCTTTGGAGATGAAATCCTAGAAACAGAGTCTTTTTATCAATATCATGCCTTGATTTGCAGATTCACTGCTCTCTGGTCTAGCCTACCTATCCTACACAAATGGATCTCTAAGCATTGGATCCCTCTTCTAGAAGGAAGGTTAGATCTCTACCCTTGTCCTAAAGGAATTTTTATAGTTGCTTTTGAATCCATAGCTGATAAGGATATCATTTCTAAACAACTTTGGGTCTGCCAGTAAAAATACCTTATTTAAAACCCTAGTTTTTGTCATTCAACCCTCTTACTGAATCTTTTTCCTGCAAACCAATCTAGATCAGATTACCCCACTTACCTCTTCAATTTGGGATCAAAATTGTCTGATAGCCATAGGCAATACCTTGGGCAATATCATCAACATTGATTCCAAACCTCTGATTTCACACATACAACCTATGCAAGAATACTTGTTGAGGTTGATACTTCAAAGGATATTCCAGCTCACATTGAGCTGAAGGTGCAAAATCGAACTTGGACTCAGCCTTTGGACTATGAGGGTCTACCTTTTAGATGTAGAAAATGTTTCTCTTTGGGACACTTTGTTGCTAATTGCGAGATGGTAAAACATAAAAATGAGAATGCTAACTGGTGGAAAAATGCCCTCCGGAACATATGGTATTTGAACCTAAGGATATCCTCTTTGTTTCGATGTTGAGGAGGAAGACACAGAGGAAATGGTCCCCAAAACCCCTTTGAGAGAGATTACAGATCATACTAATTAGGATCTATACGGAGGTGAAGCACAAAAGAACGGAATCACTGAACCAAAAGAGTTTGTAGTGGCTAAGGAGAATGTTCCTCCTAAATGCTCAAATAATACATATCAGCCGATCATAGATCTTGAAGTTTGTATTCCTTTATATAAATCTTCTGATGAATGGATTACGGTTCGTAACAAGAAGAAAATTGTTCGCACAAAACCAACAGTTAAGTTGTTGATTAAGTGTTGTTTGTTTGATGTTCTATTGTTGTTTTCGTTGAATTTGGTTGTTTTCTTGGCATAATGTTCTTCTTGTTTTGGGCTTTATTGTTAAATCTTGATTTTGATCATCTTTTTTGGTTAAAATTGTTATATCTAGTTGTTGAGCCTTGTTGTACAAGGGTATAGTCCCTTTCAAAAACTATTTGCTATCAATAAAAAAACAACTCCGTGCAAGAAGGATCTAAATATGATTTGCTACTAAACATTTGAATTTATTCACCCTCAACATCAACTTGCTCACTAGACTCAATTTCACTAGCCAACTATTTCAGCATTGAGTGAATTGACAACACAAGGTGTTCAACAAATGTGCACATACTTTACTTCCACTAACATTCTAGCGGATTTGTAATTCTTAGCGTTGTCTACTATGACGTGGACAACATTTTTAGGCCCCAACATTTTAATGGCTTCAATGAAAATGTTTCCATTACATGCCCCTCACAAACATTTACTCTAAAAACATTGTTGTTTTAAATCATGTTATAACTATAATAATCATAGGTTGTTTTCTTGCTTCTTTGTCTCTATCGAAAATGATGGACACTCTCATTGTGGCCTAAGATTCTCTAATTTGTTGTAGTGAAGTTTCCACATATTTTTTCTCTTTGTCAATAGGGTGGTGTACAACTTCTTATACCGTGGCCCTTTCTACCATTTTGAAGCCTCACCAATTGCTTCCACCATGTTTACTCGATATGGTACCCGACAACATTGAATGACAAACCATTTGCATACACACATCACATGATGTGCTCATCCATTATATCCTTGCTCTTATTTTGATATAAACTTTCCAATGGTACTTTTGTATGTAGAGTGTAGTCACAAATAGATGTGTTAGGGAAACTATTTGGGAGCCAAGACAAGATGGGAAAATATGTGGGCTCATTGATAATTTAATGAATTACAAATATTTTGCATGAATTACAAATATTTAAGGCTCCTCAATACCTTCTCTATAATCCTATGATCTTCAACCACATCTCCATTAGTCCTCATTTGATTGACTATGGTCATTGTTCTTGTGAAAAAATCATTTATTGATTCTAACTATTTCATGAGAAGAGTCTCAAAATCTCTCCTTAACATTTGTAATCTAACTACCTTCACCTTGTCACTTCCTTGATAAGCATTTTGCAAGGTATCCCATGTTTGTTTGGAGTTTATAGGTGTTGATATCCTTGGGAAAATTGAATGTTACTTAAAGCCTTTACATCCTTTCTTCTATTTTCCTTCAAACCATTCTTATGAGGTTGTGTCAACATATTAAATGAAGTCCGGTCTCGTTGCCTCTACATATCCTCCTTTAACTAGCTCTCATAACTCTTGAGAAGAGAACAATGTATTTATTTTAATGCAATAAATATCATAGTTCTTCCCATCAAATGTTGGGGGTTGTTGCCATGAGTTGGTGCTACAAGCTATCAATCCCAGAAAACTCGAACCTAAAAAATAAAACTCAATAAATCAACCTCTTTGCTCTGATACTAGTCTGTTGGCAAAATTATGTGCCAAATGCAACCAACAAGGAAAAGAAAACCAAAACACAAAAACAACACACAATATATATATTATATTCGATTTAAATTTTTTTTACAAACTCAGAGCTATGACTCTGCAAACACATCGACTTTTACCGGACATAGTTTCCTTAGAATTTCTTGGAAGCACGGTTAGATGCTTGGAGGTTATAGTGGGTGTGCCTCCTACACTACTTGGCCGGTGGCATTGGATCGCCTAAAAACCTGTGTTACTATAGATATCTCTTCACACACATTTCAGCAGAAGTCGTTAGAACTTGTAGAACAAAGGATTTCCTCCTACACTTCTTCATCCAGGGTGGCATGAGATCGCCCAAAAAACTTGCAATACAAGATATCCTTCTAGAATCTTTCTCGACATGGATTAGGTGCACATGTTCCATTTACCTTTACATTTACATTTTCCATTTGCATTTGTGTACTTTACATTTTCATAGACATGTGTATTTTACATATCTTTTTTACAATTATATACATACATATTTGACTACTTGATCGGTGTCTCCTTGCAGGTCCGACCATATGAGAAACAAGTATTCAAATGGGGGCAACAACAACGAAAACTACGACAACAACACTATGCGGTAGCAGAGTATAACACACACACGTCACACTTTTATGTAGGTGCACTACACTATGCGACAACTACACACACGCGTTTTGCCCTAGGTTCACTCTCAACACTTTTTCTTTGTGCATTTTTCATCTATAGTTTCCACGCTCCTCCATCTTTTTATCATTCCATGCTTTTGTCTAGTCCTTCGGCACACTTATACTACACTCTTCATGGACATCAAGTACGCATCTCTATCTACTTTTATGTTAGTCGATAATTATGCTCGCCAATATAAATTGGGGCAAAATGTAGTCTCAAAATCATGCATTTTAGACATTTTTATTTATCCCTGCCGCATACTACTATTTGAAGGTTCTTGAGTAAAGAAAGTACTAATTAACCCTCGTCCTTTGGTCATCTTGTTAATTTTATTTTGTAATTTGTGGCCTATGCACCTATATGCAGAGCCATTTCCAGGACATCTCGCGTAATTTTAGTTTGGGATAGGGCACCTAGATTTTGTACTTTGGGCGCCCCGCCCCTTTGCACTCTCTCGCCACTTTTTGGGCCTCTTCTAGCCACTTTTCATATTTATATTTTCTTTTGGTTGGCCTTTTCAGGGTTAATTACGAACTTTGAGAAAGAGAACACTATAGATATAAAGTTATGAGACCATAATGAGAGACTTAGCATCATACACTACTATCACTCCACCTAGAGTTATATCCATTTACTGCATTGGCATCCACATAGCTCCATCATCATCCACAAGGCCAGTTTGCATCACACTTCATAGGGGGAGGAATTCTATTTTATTCCATACACACATTCTACTACATTTTCTACATTTAGCTATTGCTTGTTATTTGACAAAGTGCGATTAGACAAGAGAACCTAGGGCACGACATGCACACGCACACCAAAACTACATCCGTGTCCGAAATGTAGTGCAACGCTCGCTAGTAAGCCCATTGTTGTGGCATATGAGGTCAGTCTGACCCATTTATTTTGCATCTTTATTTTTTTAGGGTTTTTATATTGTCTTTTGGTCTTTTGTAGGTTATTTCTTCCTCTTGGAATATTCAAAGCATTCGACGTAGTATAGAAAAATTAACAAGATAGACAAGTAGAGTTTGAGATCACCTTCCACCCTTTGAGCACCAGCTTTGGACATTCTTTCTAGACTAGTAGGCGTCTAAATTCTCGCTAGAGCGCCCGTGATAGCCCGGCCAGTCCTCTTCTAGTGTCCCAAATCAGAGTGCACGACATCCAAATCATGTCCTTTTCGACACTCCTGCATAGTTGTTCCCTTTTTGAATTTCTATGCATCAATGCAACACACTGAGCCAACATGCTTTTATTATTCAGATTGAGTTATTTTTCCCTTCCTTCGCACATTAGGTTTTTGATTTCATTTACTTATCTCATTTACATGATGTTTTAGTATATTTACTTATTGCGTTATATGTCCTCCTAGATTAGATTAATTATCTTTTACTACATTAGTTTAGTCAATTTTAGTTAATCATTTCGATAACACAAGTTTTGGAAGATAAACAATTAGGAAAGTGTGTACTTAAGACCTTTTAGTTAATTATACGTTTTAATTCAAAGGATAAGGTGAATAAGTAATTTTTTTCTCATATTCACTTTGAAGCAATATTTCTTAACCAACAAAACCATTGTTTCTAGTGAAAATGCAAGACCCCATCTTTTGGAATTATGAACAATAAACATAAGAAATTTCAAATGAAAGTGTAAACATGCAATACAAATAAATAAACAAGATGGGAGTAAACATCACCATTTCTTAAGAAGAATTATAATAGATTAATTGTTGGATATAACCGATTCTAAAAACACATCGCATGACTAATTTGTCACAATCCTAGAAAAATATTTAGCTTAATTATTAAACATCTATAAAAAAAAAAATACTTTTTACGATTATTTAATAAACAAAAGTACATTATTTTGTATTAATCTAATGAATATTCATTTTCCCTTTTTAACATTAACTAAAAATGATTGAACAAATATTTAATATTGAAAATAATATTTCCATTTTGATGCGAAAGTGTTTGTCACCTAATCATTCAAAATTGCCCACTAAAATAACTAAATAAACAATTCAATCCATGTCAATAGATGAGAACCAATAGAATGCAAGTCTATGAATGAAAGATAAATATCTATAAATAAAGGAATAAGGAAAATGGTTGGATTTTTCCACTACATGTTAAAATTCAAGGTTAACAAAATTTGCACACTTCAAAGTATATGCAATGTATAAATTCACGGGGAAAGTTATGAAAATAAATATAAAGCACAAATCTCATTTCAAAAATTTATTGAATCTCTGTAACTCTTTCTACTTTACTATTTTAAACATCTAAATCTTGTGCAATCTGTATAAAAGTTAAACAGGTTTGTCATGCATATTATGCATGATCCTCTTAAATCATTCTTTCTGAGGAAAATGAGAGGGATATCGCTTGTAGCTTTCAATTTTTACACCATGACAAGAGTTGGTCCCATAATGCATTCATAAAGATTGCTTAAAGAAGAATTTGAACCATAAAGTGCCAATCCAAAGTGAATGTTTCAATAAAACATAGTTCTTCACACTCAAATTTTCCTTCAAGGAATATCTTTTAAAGAATACATTAGTTTGTGAAAGGATACATTCAAGAGTGGATGTGAATGCAAACTACTTAGGAAAGGTATAAATTTTTTTGCATAATGGATATGGATTTATGTGCATGTTTGAGTAAGGCCTATCCTATCTATATATCTGCATTCATATCACAACGGCTAGGCCCATCTCCCCCAATCTCCCGCAAGGCGGTTTTCGAGAAAAACACTTCCCTCAAACGCCAATCCACTTCAATCGCTAGGACGTAGTATCGTATGACCGACTTACGAGTAAAGTATAGAATCACCGCATCCGATCGAATGCTAATCGTATGCTCATGCTCAACACATGCAGCGATTCCCTCTTCATATCTCCGTGTTCAATCCGATCCCCGATTCTCTATTCCAAGGTTATATTTAGTGTTAGTTAACTTAGATTCATATATATCCACATTGGTTTCACAATTTTTAAACTTCATAATGCATGGAATAATATTATTTGTTAAAAAAAAGACTCAACAAGAGGTTACAAGAAACATGGAGAGTTTTATGATTCATGTTTCTTTTATATATATATATACACACACACACACTTAACTTTATTTGAAAAAATGAAGAGCTCAAGTGAAAATGTGTGGTATTGTAATCGCTGAATGAATAAAAATCTTCAACATTGATAAATATCCAAATAATAAAAGACCCCAAAAATAGGTTAAAGGAAATGTGGAGAGTCTTATGATTCATATGTTTCTTTTGATATGGATTAAACAATGAAAATAACCTAACCTTATTTGAAAAAATGAAGAGATGAACTAAAATTGTTTGGCATTATAATCCTCGAATGAATTGTAATCTTCATATTGATAAAGATCCATTTAATTGTGCTTCACCGATAACAATCGAATAATGTGTTATATTTGATGATATTTGGAACCTTTTCGCTTATCTCATCCACTAATGAGAAAGCAATTTCAGCTTTGTCTTCCTAGCTAAATGAGTCAATAAACACATTGTAGGTCACAAGATATGGAGTAATGTTGATCATTATCATTTTTTAAATAATCCTCTAAGCCTCATTCACTTCTCTAGGTTTGCAACTGGAATCAATCAAACATGAATAAGCGACTCACATTAGGAACCATGCCTTCATCTAGTATGTTATTCATCAATAAATGTGTTGTAGGAAGATCACCTCGCTCTACAAAGACAAACTCTAATAAATATGTTGCATGATAGTTCCTTAGATTTCACATCCATTTTTGTTTGTTTGACATTTTCCATGCCATGTTCAACTCTCTTGTTCTACACAATTTATAATTGATAACATTATATGTTACCACACATTGTAAAGACAACAATTCTTTTCCATTTCATACTAAAGTGTGCATTTGGCAATGTGTTTCATATAGGTCGCATGTCAGATAATTATAAGTAGTCACATTTCGCTACAAACCCTTCTTGGATATGTCATGAAAACATTCCTTGATATGTAAAAATTTACTAAACTGATAAATTAGAACCTTAAAAATCTCTTTTCTTCAAACTATTAATTCATGAATCATAAAGCTCTAAAATAGTATAAAACTAATAATAAAAAAATCCATGACTTAAAGGTACATATTACGTAAGAATGATTAGAATAACATAAATTTTATTTATATTTAAAATAAATATGGTTAATATCATCTAAACTTAAATTATCATGTGATATGATGACCTAAGACAATGAGGTGTCATATTCATGCAATCATGAAACATATAAATGATATTTTTCTGTTTACCACGTCACTATTTTTTTAAAGTGAACAAATGTTATGCTCTTTATTCATTGGTTGAGTTTTAGGTCAAGCTAAAATGTACCTTTTTTTTGCTTTAGTGGAGAAAATTTCATGTCTTTTCTTTTTTGGAAAATATTATTTTAAATTCAATTTTGATGCCTTTTGGGATCGCTTTCATATAGTATAATTGATTGCTTTATTTGGATCACTTTAAGAGAAAAAATAAACTTCTAAAATGTCCAATTATGAGTATAAAATAAGGAAAACAACAAATTAAAAGCAAATGTAGTTTCCATCAGTAATTAAGAGTTACCTTCTAACAACTAACCAATGGTTTTAGAAGCACATGGGATTGAGAGGGGGTTCAATCAATCTTTATAAAATTTTTTAAACAGATTTCAAATTATTTAAACAACCACAAATCCATTTATCCAATAATTAATGTATGCACACTATATAAGTGGGAAACCCTTAAGGAGAATAAAACCCACTAAAACATAATCTTATATTGATATGTTTCAAAATTTAGTGTGGCACCAACCCCACTAAGCACTAACCCCTATTTTCAGTAGAGGACCAACCCTACACAAAGAGCACCAACTCTTTATTTTGTGAAGCACAAAGTCCACAAGGAGGATACAACCACCCAAAATAATTAAGCACTCACTCAACCACCTAATGCAGATCTTATATCTAATTTGTTGCTGCCACAACTGATGGAGACCAAGTATTCACTCGCACTTCTTCAATCAAACCCTAGGTGACCAATCTTCACAAAACAAGCTCTTCAATCACTTCTCAAGTTTTCAAACACTTGCAAACATCCTCTCGGTATTCATCAACTTGCAACAAACTTGATTCAACCTCAAATCATGCTCCAAAACTTACAAATCACTCACACCTAGGTCGTTCACTTGCACATACCCAACTAGCTTGCAAAAGCACCTAAAACTATGCTTTTATAAGCTCCTCTTGATTTAAAATTCAAAAACAACCTTTTTCTCATCCTTTGCTCGATACATACATCAAGGAAAAATCCTAAATTTTAATTACAACAGTCATAAGTGACCCAAGTAGGTTAGCCTAGCTAACACCTCATTACATGTGCCAAAATGACTCAAAACCCCGTGGACACAATCTTAAAATTTTTGTTACATCAAAACCATACATAGTCCTGATCTATAATTCATTACACATGATTAAAATATCATTTGACATTCATAAATGTTCTCAATTTAGCTCAACCAATCAAATTATTTCATTTAATGGGCCCAATGTACTTTGTATTTCTCAAAATTGTTGTGCATACACCCTTCAACACCTTAGAAATTTTATTATACCACCAAATCACTTACAATAAACAAAACCATGCCATGTGACAACTTTATGGAATTTTCGGAACCTGTATAAGACTTCTAAGTAAGTTAGAAGCCTTGAATCAACCTTTTGTTCAAACCACAACCACCTTTGTCTTCTTCAAATCAACCTAACGAAAAGTTTTTTTCAAAGGTTAGCTCATAAAAAAATTTACATGAACATAAAATACCTCCAAATGTATTCATTGGATGAAAAATTCATCCCTCACATTCCAGATGATAGAAAACATCACCTAATCCATATCATTCTTCAATCAACTCAAAATCGTAACTAAACACATCTTGTCCTTAATTGGAAAAACCTTCCTATCCAAATAATGACCTAGAAACCTCATAAAAACACCTCATCATGAGTCAAACCTTATATCACTTGAAATATCTTTGAATCCTCTTTCCAACACACTTTGAATCATCTCAAAATTCCACTTGTATATTTAGATATTACCAATTTACTGAGAACTACTTTTTAAGGCCTCATAACTACCCTTTGACTAGTTAACCTGAATGGACCTCATTTGACCATGTGTCTCGCATGAACATGTAATTAAACCTCCATGTAAATCAATATCAACTCACATACCTCATTTGGACAACCTTGTCCCAAAACCTTCTTATTCAGAAACTGACATGTTTGAGTGGGTCCCATTTATTACCATGACCTACCCCATACATTTATGGAAAGCTAAGAGAGTCCTTGAATCATCTAATCATCACTTTTGATGAACCAATCAAAATTGGGTTATTATACCTCTCTTTCTGCAAATTTCTCCTAGCTAGGGTTTAATTAGGGTTTTAGACTACTTTATCTTCTTAACATTCGTTCTTAAAACCGACAATGAAATGACCTCATTATTTTTCAAACCTTCAACATCGACACTAGAAATATCTCGTGAAAGCCACAAGGTCGCATGAAAATCACACACTTCAGGGTGAGCATCAAAAGATCATATTTATGTGGAATTTCATTTGTTCTTAACCATGTCTCACATAAATTGTCATATCTTGAAAAATTCACATCTTTTCTTACCTGTTTGTTTCTCATTGAAGAAGCTAGGGTCAAGTGAAGGAATTATATAACTCATCATAAAACCAATGGAAATGACCCAAACATACCTGATATACCACAAGACACCTGAAAACATGCATCCATGAGCTCATATAGCTCATAAACACAATCTCACACCTCCTAGGTAACATACCTTCTCTAAATGAGCACATGTAACATAGCTAAACACCTGTATCTGCACCATTCCACTGTTGTAAGTGCCTAGACACTATCCAAACATACTATCTATCATGCCAAAATGATTCTCAAGCATCCAAGAATATCCTACGTCCATGCAACATCGTCAGCACTTGCGCATAGACTTGCAATAGCAAGAAATCCTCACTGAATCTCATTTCATTACCATAAACACATCTCAACCAAGTATGTCAACATTATATACATTATCATATGACTATAACACATCATCTATTTTTTTCATTAATGTGGTTTTTCATCAATGACAACACCTACTAGGACACATGTCAACAATCTCCCCTTTATCATCGATGTAAAACACCCCGAACTTCTCCACCCTTTTTACATTAATTACAAATGGATACCCGTAACAACATGTTCTTCATCTTCATAACATCAAATTTTGTTTAGAAACATCAACCAAAGATCAAATCTTAGCTCAAAATCTTGAAAATTACCTCAGGAATTGATTTTTCCTTCATTTTAAGCATGCAATCACCATGTTCCCGGGATAAACACATAGAACATCTAAAAATCATCAATAAACATGAAAGAGGCATAAGCATTGGGAAGATGAAGCATTTCTACAACTATATCTAGGTCTTGCCAACATTGGGGACAATGTCAACTTTTAAGGGAGGACCATGCTACGTCGTTAGTCTTATATCTTATATGGGATATGTAGTGCCAACTTTTGGCTTACATAATCATTATTCTTGTCATATGTTATTCATTTATGCTTTCATATGTTTAGTAGGTCTGCCTTGGTGTTGGCCATAGCATAGGATTGGTATATATAGGTGGTAGTAAGGAGTAGTTAATAATCATATTGATTATTTGAGTCTTATTGTCTAGTTTGGAGGTTGCCCCTTGAAGTGGCTAAGCTAATCTACTTGCATATTGAGATCATTTATCTACAATGTTGTGTTCTTTGGTGTTCTCTTGTTCGATATTCAGATTTATAAAAGAAAAAGGATGTTAACATGCATTTATAAACCAAGTTGTTATTATTACAATTTATTATTTTTCTTGTGTTAATAATGTTAAACAAAAGGAGAATATAAACATCCCTTATGGAAGATATTCATTCTAACCTACAAGGAGTGGAAGAAGCTAAAATAAACAACTTAAAAATACCAAGACATCGTGAGTGTAGGAAGGCCAGTTTTTGGAGATAGGAAGGAGTTATGAACTCTCTTCGTCACCTACTTGTAGGTACCAATTTGGGATAGTTATTCTATTAGAATTGAGAAGACGACTACTTCAAGTACATGTCAGTACATTCGAGATACAACCCCGTGGCCGGAAGATACACCTCGTATTGAGAGATAGTCGTCAATGATCGTGAATCAAGGTGAGAAGTAATAATTCCTTTTGTTGATGTTTTTCTATTAAGTTACGAGATGAGTTGAAGGAAGAGATTATGATTGACAAAAGAGTATAGAAAGTGAAAAAAGTAAGTGAACCTTCAATGATCTCCGAGAATGGAAATTATTTTTATGGTACAAAATTCCTTAGTGGGGAGGCGTGATCTGGAGGATACCTATAAGCCATATCGTATGTATAATCTCCAAAACTATTTACATACTAAGAGCTCGTCAATATATTCCTGATACATTTTCAACAAGAGTAAAATGAACTTGGTACGAAGATACAATCCGCTGAAATTTCTCTTTAATTGGTAAAAAAACATGTTGCATAGAGATGATGTGGCATTATGTGTGCATGACAAGTGGAGAAATACAATGGCGACAAGTGGAAAAGTTTTTTCATGCAAAAAAATATCTTTTAGCCTCTCCGATTTTTTACGATTGATATGGGGCCCACATGATGTGTAGGAAAGGGCCCAACATTTGGTGGGGTCCACTTGTTTTTAGGAAGTAATGTATGGAGCAACATCTATGTCATGATGTTGTAATGGAGGTGGCCCTCTCACTAATAAAGTATGCCAATAATTTTTCCACCCCAATCTCCATCTTTTGCTTGGGTGATGCCCCTAACATCGCCATGGTGGAAGCAACAAACAATGCTAGTGGTGTGGGCTTGATGCACCTTGTAATTGCTTCCATGACTCTACAAGTTTGAATTCAGTCAAAAAATCATTCTTGCGGTAATATATTATGATCCTTGTGCAAATAAGGGCGAAGCCACACTAAATGTGGCAGTCTTACTAACATAATGGTTGATTGGTTGTGAGATACATACATTTGATGCGTTGTTATCGATGTCGATATCTATCTTTAGTGCATGTTGAATTGCTTCCACAATTCTATAGCCCTGTAAATTTAACTATTAGCGTAACATTGTACTTCCTCTTGGTGCAAGTGCTAGTTTTAGTAGCTATCAAACTGTCCGACCATTGTTTCTTGGCATGAGATTTCAGCATGAGGCTCTTTTGAGAGGAGTATCAGCTAATAATAGTTCAATTATTTATATTTTGTTGTTATGAAAGGGACATTAGGTAAAAGTACATTTCATGTAAGTTATTCACAGACATTGTTATATGTTAATTACTATCAGTTTTACATTTATATTTTGATATACAATATTGTTTTTTCTTTTGTAGGCCATGAGACAATCACATGAGGATAATGATAATGTTGACGAAAATGAAACTAGTATTTGTGTTGGCAGTGCATGTGTAGTGGAGGATAATGATGAAGAATATTGGACAAACTTTTTTTTTTTTCATGAATGCATTACGTTAAAATATTTTGTAAACTATTATTTGATTATTTCGTTTTAGTTTTAATGGCAATATCTCTAGATAATTTACGTATAATATTTTTATTTAATGTTCATAATATATGTGAGTTTGAAATTAAGTACTTTAAACAAATATTTTGTTTCTCTAAATTATTTTGTAATACATTATCTGTTGATATTGTCTTATTTATTATTTGTGATAAATAAAACTTATAATATAGTTAAATTTTATTTGTCAAGCCTTCTACAAACATAAACCAATTTAAATGTATTTTATATGTAATAAATAACTAATGAATATTATACAAATAATATGGTTAATGATTTGTAAATTTTAAATTAATTACATTTTTATAAATCGAAATACATTAAATCTCAACTATGTTTTATTTTATTTTAAAAATTAAAACATAGTCAGTAATATATTTAAACTTCATAACATAAATAGTGGCACTAGTTTTCTCGCCAACAAAGAAATTTCAAAAATAAATTTGCAGGAAAACAAATTATCAAAACTTTTACATAAATTAACATAGAGTACATCTAATGCTTTTACTACTAATTTCTTCCCAAACCCTCTACTAAAAATAGGGTCATTATTTGCCGAAAAATGTTTTTCTAATCATTATTAGTTCCTTCCTATGGCAGGATACTATACCTTTCACCCAAGTTTATTAATTTCAACATATCCACCAATCAAATACATTTATTTTTCTCAATGTTTATATTTCAAATGTTGAAATATAAATTAAACAATTTCATAATTTAAAAAAACATTAAAAATGATTTATTTGATATTTTATTGGTTACTTTTTCATGATAAGACAAATTTTGGGTCTTATTCAAGTACATCTTTTTCAATAATATTTGAAAGAAAAATTACAATTAACAAGTGTCACAACAATTATGACAACTTTAACATCAACATTTAATAAGTATTCTATTCATTTTCAAAATAAAATATTAATAAATGCATGCCACCTATTCAAGAATGCATGATGTCATTATATTTATTATTTTTGAAGGTCTAAATATTATTCGCTTACTTATCAAGCATGTCACACTCAATTTTTCCTAATTCTTTTATCATAACTTAATTATATTATAATTTTATTAATATTGTGAATTACAATTTCTCACTTCAATAAATATTTATATATTAAAGATTTCAAACATTAAAACTAATTGTAATTAATCTTAAACAACATTTTAAAACTCCTCTTGAATAACATCTTTTAACAATTTAATAGACTTCTTGTTACATTTGCAAAGTAGCATATGTGTCACAAATAATTGTTGTGAGTCCATAGTAATGTAAGCATAACAAAACATTGTCATATAATACTTATACATTATTATATTCTTAGCTATTTTATGTCTTGTTTCTTTCAACCCTTGGATGCGAGGAAGCGCCGCTACACAACTCTTGTTTAGTTATAAATTTGTTTGATTTTGACATTAACATTGGTGCAAAATGATTAAAATATCAGCATGCTTCTATTAGAGTTTTTATCCCCCAAATAAAACCTTTCTCCTAAAGGAGATGAATTTTCATCACAACTCCGCTTATACAATTTCATATTCAAATTTCTACAATATATCTTCTACAACATCCTACGTAAGATATGTCATTTATATCCTTTTGTATTTTCTATATTGTTGTTCTTTTTAAAGTAACTATTATCAACATATTTACATGTATTATGAATGTTTAACTAAATATAACTCGTTTGTTTACATTACAAATTTGTTTATCATATATATTATAAGTTAATGCATTTAATTTTGTATACTTGCCTTTATAATTTTATATCTCCATTTGATGAGGATAATTGGAAAACCTTTAATTTTTAGAATGTTCTCTCAAAATATAATTTTATTAAATTAATTTATATAATTTTAGTATGTTGAGAGGCATTCTTACAAAGTGGTATCTTCAAGTGATGGAAGACAAAAGAATATATGTGAAGGCATTCACTTTTAATTACTCTGAGATAACAAATATATAAACCGAATGTATGTACAAGATTAAATGAAACTATTAAGGGCGCATTTAAGTAAATTTTCAGATTCTCATATGCAATGCACAACTAAATGTTTCAAGTTTTCA
Organism: Taxus wallichiana var. yunnanensis; assembly: GCA_018340775.1. Lineage (NCBI taxonomy): Eukaryota > Viridiplantae > Streptophyta > Pinopsida > Cupressales > Taxaceae > Taxus > Taxus wallichiana. Next base: position 281,167,401 of record CM031238.1, read on the forward strand.
AGTGTCTATTGAATAACTATATAATGAGTAGATTTCTAAACAACCTTCCAACAAGAGACATTGAAGTAAAAAGTTCATAGTTTCATTATGATCTCAAATGATAATATTACAAGATTCTAGCAACAATAAAATAAAAACTTTCTTAGTAATGACCAATGTTTTCAAGGAACAATAAGTACAAAATGGTTATTTACAAGAGTGTAGAACTTTTACAAGCCACATTTATTTACAAAGTGAAGAGAATGCCCTCAAAGGATGAGGAAGACCAAGATGGCAAGAGGCTTACTATCTCAACATGAGCTCCAACTCCATTACTCCTACAAGAAACCAACTCCAAGAGAACATGGCTTGTTTACCACCCAACCAATAGGCATCATCACATGCCTTTCCATGGTTGGAAGTCATGCTAGCCTCCCCCAAGCCCATGGGAGAGAGGAACTAGCTTCCACAATGTGCACAAGTAATAATGGGGTTTAAACACACAACAAGAGAAAACACAAGACCATTCAACTACTTAGACCTACTATACAATGAAAACCACACATGAGGAGAACAATGTCAACCTCACAAGGGGGAAGAGAGGAAGAAGGATGCCCAAACAAGGTGTCCAACCATAGGAGCACCAATAAATACATATATATAAAAACTCCTTATACCTCCTAATCATACATCCTCCTTATTCCTCCTTATGCTAAAGAAATCCTTCTTGGGAGGATTTTCAAACCCAAGAGGGTTTCCTCACCAAGAATGGGGAAAGGTTCAAGCCATATGAAACTTTCTCCCACCTCAAACCATATGAGGGGATGAGAAGGGACCTTCATGGCTTGACCAACAACCATGAGGTTTGAGAGGGAAATCCCTCTCTCTTCCCCTACATTCTCCAAAAACCATCATTCCAAATGATGGTGGAGAGGAAACAAAGGAAAAGACAAGAACAAGCAAACAACCACATTCACCATACATCATTTCACACACATTATTTATTGATCAAAGCATAGTTTACAAGATAAACAAAACTAAAGAAAAAAAAAGGATAAGAACCCTACCTCTAATATGCTTTCCAAAACTCTAAGCTTTTCCCCTTTGTCAAGCTCCCTCAAGCTCCAAAATTCTCCAAGTGCTCCAAAAAAATGAACCAAGAAGACCCATTCTTCCCACATGAGGAAGAATAAAAAAGGAACCCAAAGTTTCCTCACAATGGGAAAGTGACAAGTGTCCCCCTCTCCTCTCAAAGTCAAAGATTCCAAAAACAAAATAAGTAAGAGTAAACTCACCTTTTATCCCTTTTCACCCAAAATACTAAAAACTAAAATAAAACAAAGTGGAGCAACTTTTAACACTTTCACACAATCTGACCATCTTACATGGATGGTGACTAAAGAGGAGCTAAATGGGAGGAAACTCCTCAAACCTTGGAAATAGGCCCCCTACCTATTAGGTAGGGTCGAGGGCCCATTTTCATGCTAAGGAACCCCCAAACTCAAAGGGGTCCCTAAAATTACCCAAAATAACCCAATTTCGGGTTTGGCATGCTTGGGCACAAGGGTAGAGGGTGTGGGGTCCACCCAAGGTTCACATGTGGTCCCCAATCCCTTCTACCAACACACACACACTTCCCAAAACCAACACTTAACTTAAGATAAGATCATTAACCCCTAAGCTAGTTTACTTAATAAAACACACCCTAAACCTAATTAATTTTACAAGACATAATTACATTACAAATTGAGGGTTCACCCATGGTGCCCAATTAAATACATCTAATCTAAGGCCTCAAACATTTAGCATGGTTAGGACTCGCCCGTGGGCGCTTGTGCACAATTGCGTAGCTGCCACGAAACCCATGCTCTCTATACATGTCACTGCACACTCATTGCACACATTAACCACATCTTGTCAATATAATAAACATCATCTATACATCACAATATCAATCAAACTTATAATGTCGAACATAATTTACAATTGATAGTGTGATGCATACAATTATCCACATAGTTTGCCATGAATCATCCACAATAAAATTTGTAAGACATATACTTAGGTTAGCATAAAAATCACCATCATTAAATCAAAACACTATATCATCAATCAAATTAACCACAAGAGACTAACATCTAACCGATAAGTCTATCATATAACACTGTTAGTGTCATCACATCATACGAAATATATCGGTATATGAATCTAATCAATTGGCGCTACGCGCCCAAAATGCCATAATGTCAAGAGGATAAAATATCATAGTAAAATGTCCAAGTCTATCGAGTCTCAATCAAAACATGTCAGAAATAAAGGAACCAACGAGATAACTGGAGCTATAAAAATGTGGGCACTACATCCCCTCTCTAGAATTAGACTTCCTCACGGAAGTCATTGGAAGAGATAGGGATATCTAGCCCTCGGTGGTGTAGCATCCTCCCGAGTGGTGATGACTCGTCATATCGGTCCCCTTTGCACTCTAACACTGGTCAAATCTCGACCCCGAAGAATTGACCTCGGTGCTCCGGTATGCGTACGGGCTCCAGATCTCCACGCCCTCAGTCCTCTGCACCTGTAATGCCGACCAATCAAAACATGAGAAACATCGGTACATATCTACGTAGTACGAAACATGAAAACGTCGTGGGCCCGTGCGAGGCGTGGTGGCAAAGCTAGGCGATAGGCAAGCTGGACCGATGACCTCAAGAATATCAAAAGGCCCCACAAAGCGAGGCGATAGCTTAGAACCCTTTCCATAACGGATCGGACTCTTATGAGGACGAACCCTCGAAGACTTTGTCACCCAGCGAGAAGTGACGATCGATCCTCTTGGTGTCGCATGCATACGCCTTACGGCGTGCTCTAGCACTGCTCGAGGCGTTGCCGAATCAGAACAACCTGCTGCTCTAAATCCACGAAGGTAAGTTGGCCCCAAAATAATCTGTCATCTAGTCTATCCCGGCTCAAGGTGTGTCTGAAGGTCGTCCATACAAAGCCTGATAGGGAGCCATGCCAATGGAGCTATGATAACTGTTATTGTAGGCAAACTCAACTAAATGCAAATAGTCTTCCCACTTCTTCTGCTGGTCCATCACGTACATCCTCAACATGTCCTCAAGAACCTGATTAACCCTCTCTGTCTGCCCATCTGTCTCTGGATGATATGCCGAACTGAAATTAATCTGTGTACCCAAGGCCTCCTGAAAAGAAGTCCAGAAAACTGATGTGTAGATGGTGTCTCTGTCATTAATGATCGTCTTCGGAATCCCATGCAATCTGACAATATCCTCCATGAACACTTTGGCGATGGCCTGTGCATTATAGGTGACCTTGGTTGGCGAGAAATGCATAACCTTGGTCAACTTATCCACAGTGACCATAATGGCATCATGACGATAAGAGGACATAGGAAGTCCTACTATGAAATCCATGGAGATCACATCCCATTTCCACTCGGGAATGTCATGAGGGTATAAAAGTCCTGCGGGATGAGAATGCTCTGCCTTGACTCTCTGACACTCAAGACAACGTCTACAAAATCTGCTATGTCTCGTGAAGACACGGCCGATAATATAACTCTCTCAAATCGGCATGCATCTTCTTCACTCCTGGATGTGCTGCGTATGGGGCTCGATGAGCCTCAGTAAGGATGAAACTACGCAGATCACCTGCCTTAGGCACATAAATGCGCCTATGGAACCGAAGCAAACCATCTGACTCTAGCATGCATCCTGAATATCTGCCCTCAAAAGAACCTTGAGAATCCACATCTGCCTAGCACCCTCATAAAACTGTCCTCTGGAAGATGCTCAAGTATCCTGCCTCTCAAATTGCATTGAGTGTCGAAGAAGCAAGCACATGCCGTCGTCTACTAAGTGCATCTGCAACAACATTTTCCTTTCCCTTGATATACTGCACCTCCATGTCATACTCACACAAAGGAACTCCATCCAGCGCCGTTGTGAGCGTTGAGGTTTGGTGAGAGAAGATATCTTTTGTAAGCTCTGATGATCTGTCCTCAAGATGAAAGGTCTACCCAAAAGGAAATGTCGCCAACGCACAAGTGCATGAACAAGCTGCTATGAAGCTCTAAGTCGTGAGTAGGATAGTTAAGCTCATAGTCCTTGAGCTTACGAGACTCAAAAGCAATAACCCGATGCTCTGCGCATAGAAGCGCTCCCAAACCCTCTAGTGATGCATCGGTGCAAACAACAAAATCCTCTGTTGGGTGCAGGCTGCTAAGATGGGCGCCGTGGTTAACCTTTCCTTAAGCAAGCTGAAAGGCTGCTCACATTTTCGACCAATCAAACTTCTTCCCTTTCCTCGAAGAGAAGTAATAGGGTGAGCAATCTAGAAAAGTCTGCACAAACCTGCGGTAATACCTGCTTAAACCCATGAAGCTCCTCACCTCGGTGGTGATGTGGGTCTTTGGCCAATCAAGATAACTTTGAATCTTAGAGGGATCTACGGAGATACCCTACTTTGATATGATATGACCCAATCTTGAATCTCTGTGCGAAAGAAGCTGCATTTTCCAAGTTCCCATCTGACCTGCTCTCTCAAAACACTGAAGTACTGCCTCAAATGCTCCTCATGTTCCTCCTCGGAGCGAGAATAAATCAATATGTCATCGAGGAACACTAAGACAAAGCGATCCGAGAAATGTCTGAATACTCCATTCATGAGGCTCATGAAGGCAGTGCATTTGGGCATTAGTCAAACCAAATGGAACCCTTTGTGAACTCATAATGCCCGTAACGTGTGCGAAATCTTTGTCTTATGAATGTCTGCATCTGAAATGAAATCGCATGGCTGATGATATCGACTTGAGATCGATTTTGGAGAACACTCTAGCTCCCCGCATCGATCAAACAAGTCATCAATCACTAGGGAGTGGATAACGGTTCTTTATTGTGACCTTATTGAGGTATGCATCGAAATCTACACAAAGCTTTGAGAGAACCATCCTTCTTCTTCACAAATATGGTGGCGCTCCCCGAGGAGATACACTAGGGCGAATGAGACCCTTCTCTATGACTCCTCTAAGCTGAATCTTGAGCTCATGAAGCTCTGAAGTCGTCATCCGATAGGGTGCCCTAGAAACTGGTGCTAGATCCAGGCACTAAGTCAATGGTGAAATCCACCTCCCTATTAGGTGGTAAACCTGGAAGCTCTCCTGGAAACACATCTGCATACTCCCTCAAAGCTGCGTGATCATCGAGGGTGAATGCTGCGGAGTCTTGTCGAGCGATCACGATAGTGATAGCAAACAAGCTGACAACCCTTACGCATGCTCGCTTGCAGGTTGCTTAGCCGAGATCATGCGCGAGGAAATGGGTCTCTGCATCACTGAAATCCTGTTGCACTACCCAAATCATCACGACACTCAATGACCCTCTCTCTGATCCACCTTGGCTCGATGAGCCTCGAGCCAATCCATACCCAACACTACTTGATAGGATCCTAAAGGAATAACTCGGAGGTCAAGCGTAGTGGAGAAGACTCCCAAATCAGTACACAACTCTCCACATACGAGTCCACGGCGAGTTTAGCCCCGAGAGGCCAACTCAACACCACTATTATCTATTGCTGCTAGCCACCACTAGCCCACACCTTTGGTCCACTTATAGAAGGTGATATAAAGGAATCGAAGCACACTGAATCAAAAATCTTGAGACAGAAATACCCCTGATAGTACCTGTCGTCTCAATGACTGTGGCCTGATGCTCAGCCTGGCGGTTGTCAACCGCTGCATACACACGATGGGCGCGTCCCACGTCACCCACCGTCTGCTCGGATCTAGGAGCTCTCTGCATATCCGTAGTAGTGGGCTTGTGCGGACACATACGCACATAATGATCTGGAGCCCCACAAATAAAACATCCTCTGTACCCCTCTGAGATGGGGTCCTCTCTGTGCTCTGGCCGCCTGAAACTGCCGGTCCGACCCTAGTAGGCTGCTGCGGCAGGGGTGTTTGGGAGTGATGAGTACCGGCCTCCTGTCTCTAGACCCACCAAAACCACCTCTAGACCCACCTCGCTGAAAACTGCGAGTCATCTGCCCCTACGATCTTTGGTGTCCACGTCTTTGTGTCTGCTTTGTGATGGGTGTGGAGGAGCTCTCGATGTTGCTTGGAGAAGACCAGAATCCTCCTCTAGGGGGTGGTACTGCTCCCCGTGCTCTCTGACTCTGGAATGCCTGAATCATGTCCTGGAACTTGCTCTTGTTTCTTTCTCTGTGCTCTGAGCCTTGGTCTATTCTCCTCGGCCAAGTAGGCCTTCTCAGCGGCCTTCTCGGCGTGGGAGGAGATAACATCCTAACGGCTCTGCTATATCGCATTCGGGCCCGAATGAACACTGTTTACCTGCTGACTTCTCATCTTGCGGGTAGTCTACACATCTGCAAGAGATCGAGAACTGCTCTCATCTTTGCGCCTTGAGCGAGAACCCATCGTAAGTCGTGAAACTCATCGATCCTCTTACGCACAAAATGCTCGACATATACGGGCCACTGAATCGCTCCTCGAACAACTCCCATGTCACTTTGTATCCGAGTCGAATGGAGCTTCGCTCCTCATTCCTCCACCGAATGCCTGCTTTGCGTCTCGGAGGAGGTGTATGGCGAACTTGGCTTTGACAGCGTTGCTCTCGTGAGAGTGCAAGCCAAAGCAACTATCAAGCTAAGAAGCCGAGGACTCCGCCCCAAAGCCATCTGTCGAACCGATGGCGTGGCGTGGCTGCGGGCGAAGAAGGTCTCGAATCACTTTGCTGTGTCTCGATCTGACGGTGTGGTCTAACAGGTGAGAGGGTCGCATATCTCAAAGGTCCCTCGAAGGCTGTGTGAGCAGGCTGTGTGAAATGAGGCCACCCTCTCGCCAAGGATGGAAGGGCTGCGTGACCTCTCTCGTCTCGGAATGTCGTGCTCAGGTGGCTCTGGATGTGCGTCCTCACCAATCCCCTCCTCATCTCCTAACTGAATGTCCTCCTCTCTCGGCACCTGCGGTGGTGGAAGCGCTCTGTCGACACCTATCATCCATTTGCTTTGCGGGGTCTCGATATAGAGGCCCAAAATCGGGGCCGGCGGCTCTCGCGTAGGTGCGCTACGACCCGAACCTCGAGCTGAACGTCCCCTCTTGGGTGCCATCCTGAACCCGAGGTAAAAAAAAATGTTTTATAAACTTTCTAAACGTTTGTTGGAAGCGTTATATTATCATTATTTTTATTATTTTAATTATTATTATTATTGTTATTATCATTATAACACCAGAAGCAATGCCCCTTCCCATTAATAATTAATTTATAATAATTATTAATTTATTATTATTTATTTATTTTCCCGAAATAAATTAATACCGTCCCGCAATAATTTAATTATTTTAATCTATTAAGCTCCTTAGGGTTATAAATAAAAATTTACACTTTTTGTAAATAATTAGTCTTCCCCCTTTTAATTAATTTTACCACACACCCCTTTTTAATTTAATTTGTTTTCCCCCCTTTTTATTCTTTTTTCCCACACACTCCCCCTTTTTATTTAATTACCCACTCTTAATTTATTTTTTCATTCCCATTAAAAGTCATGTTTTAAAGAAAGGTAGGGTTGAATGAGAGCCCTAGGATCTAATCCAATCTTGGCCATTCATTTCAAACTTGCCCTAAATTTGCCCTAGATTTCTCTATGGTGTTTTTATTTTCCTTTTCATTCTTTTTGTTTCTTCTTTCATTCTATTTCTCTTATTTTGTTTTCTTTGTTTCCTCTTGTGCAGGTGAAAGGTTGGCTTCATGGAGTTTTTGGTTTCAAACATATGCGAATATATTTATTTTATTTTTATTTTATATATATATATATATATATATATATATATATATATATATTTTTTTTGAACTTTTGAAGAAAAACTCATTTTTTTTTTTGAAAATAAATATATATATATATATATATTATAAACACATATTTTTATATTTTACACACATATATTTATTATATATTTTTTTTTTATATATTTTGGAGTATTTATTTATTTTTTATTTTTTTTTTTTTTTTTTTGCAGGCGAGGGGGAGGCCGCGTAGGGGGGCGCGGGGGGCGGGGGGGGGGGGGGGCGGGGGGGTGCGGGGGGGGAGGTGCAGGGGGGGGTGGGGCGGGGGGGGTTGGGCGGGCAGGCAGGGGCGGGGGGGCGGGGGGGGGTGGTTAGGAGGGTAGGGGAGGGGGTCGGGGAGGGTTTGGGGGGGGGGGCGGGGGGAGTCGGGGGGGGGGGAGGGTAGGTAGGGGGCGGGGGGGCGGGCGGAGGGGTTTGGGGGGAGGGAGGCAGGGGTGGGGGGGAAAAATCGGGGTTTGGGGTTTGGGGTTGGGGGGTTCGGCCCCCAAGCACTGATCCGTTTTTTTTTTTTTTTTTTTTTTTTTTTTTTTTTTTTTTTTTTTTTTTTTTTTTATTTTTTTTTTTTTTTTTTTTTTTTTTTTATTTTTTTTATTTATATATATATATATATTTTTTATATATATATTATATATTTTATATATTTATATTATATATATTTATTTATTTATTATTATATATATATTTGTTTTGATAATATATATATTTGCAATATGTATTATATATATATATATGTTTATATACATATATAAAAAGTAAAAACAAAATAAACTCTTATTGGAAAAATGTATTTGCATTATCAAACTAAACATATCAATCTATTTTAACATGTTTATAACATATTTCATATTCCAAAGAAATGTCAAACTATAATTAATAGATTATATTTTATTCCATTTTCTAACTATAACAAGTCTATTTATCTAGTTTTCTTATGGGAAGGAAAAAATAAGGTTTAAGGTAAATAAATTGATTTCATTTCATTAGATAACACTTTCAAACTTGCAATACAAACTATTATAAACAACTAATATACTCATTTAAAAAAATCTTAAAACTCCATGAACACTAACTTTCCTTTAAATAAAATAACTACATAGTATCTCAAATTTTTTGCAACACCTAACTAAAGAAATGTTACCGATTTTCATGCAAGAAAGGTTATATAAAATATGCCATATATATATATTTTTTTTTTAAAGAATAAGACTAATAATTTACTAGTTACCCAAAAGTCCGTGTGTTTGAAACCATGCTCTGATACCAAAATGTAATGCCATATTTTTTTTTAAAATGCAAGCACACTAAATTTTTTGATTTTATATGCAATGCACAACTAAATATTTCAAGTTTTCAAGTGTATATTGCATAACTATATATTGAGTAGATTTCTAAACAAAACAACACCTTCCAACAAGAGACATTGAAGTAAAAAGTTCATAGTTTCATTATGATCTCAAATGATAATATTACAAGATTCTAGCAACAATAAAAATAACAACTTTCTTAGTAAAGACCAATGTTTACAAGAAGCAATAAGTATAATAATGGTGATATCAAGTGTATAGAACTTACAAGCCACATTTATTTACAAAGTGAAGAGAATGTCCTCGAGGATGAGAAATGGCCAAGATGGCAAGAGGCTCAACTATCTCAACATGAGCTCGACTCCATTACTCCTACAAGAATCCAACTCAAGAGAACATGGCTTGTTTACCATGACCAATAGGCATCATCACATGCCTTTCCATGGTTGGAAGTCATGCTAGCCTCCCCCAAGCCCATGGGAGAGAGGAACTAGCTTCCCTGATGTGCCTGCACAAGTAATAATGGGGTTTAAACACACAACAAGAGAAAACAAGACCATTGACTACTTAGACCTCTTATCTGATGAAAACCACACATGAGGAGAACAATGTCAACCTCACGAGGGGGAAGAGAGGAAGAAGGATGCCCAAATCAAGGTGTCCAACCATAGGAGCACCAATAAATACATATATATATAAACTCCTTATACCTCCTAATCATACATCCTCCTTATTCCTCCTTATGCTATAGAAATCCTTCTTGGGAGGATTTTCAAACCCAAAAGGGTTTCCTCACCAAGAATGGGGAAAGGTTCAAGCCATATGAACCTTTCTCCCACCTCAAACCATATGAGGGGATGAGAAGGGACCTTCATGGCTTGACCAACAACCATGAGGTTTGAGAGGGAAATCCCTCTCTCTTCCCCTACATTCTCCAAAAACCATCATTCCAAATGATGGTGGAGAGAAAACAAAGGAAATAACAAGAACAAACAAACAACCACATTCACCATACATCATTTCACACACTATTTTATTGATCAAGCATAGTTTACAAGATAAACAAAACTAAGAAGGAAAAAGGATAAGAACCCTACCTCTAATATGCTTTCCAAAACTCTAAGCTTTTCCCCTTTGTCCAAGCTCCCTTCCAAGCTCCCAAAATTCTCCAAGTGCTCCCAAAAAAAAATGAACCAAGAAGACCCATTCTTCCCACATGAGGAAGAATAAAAAGAGGAGCCCAAAAGTTTCCTCACCAATGGGAAAGTGACAAGTGTCACCCCCTCTCCTCTCAAGAGTCAAAGATTCCAAAAACAAAATAAGTAAGAGTAAACTCACCTTTTATCCCTTTTCACCCAAAATACTAAAAACTAAAATAAAACAAAGTGGAGCAACTTTTAACACTTTCACACAATCCTGACCATCTTACATGGATGGTGACTAAAAAGGAGCTAAATGGGAGGAAACTCCCTCAAACCTTGGAAATAGGCCCCCTACCTATTAGGTAGGGTCGAGGGCCCATTTTCATGCTAAGGAACCCCAAACTCAAAAGGGGTCCCTAAAATTACCCAAAATAACCCAATTTCGGGTTTGGCATGCTTGGGCACAAGGGTAGAGGGTGTGGGGTCCACCCAAGGTTCACATGTGGTCCCCAATCCCTTCTACCAACACACACACACTTCCCAAAACCAACACTTAACTTAAGATAAGATCATTAACCCCTAAGCTAGTTTACTTAATAAAACACACCCTAAACATAATTAATTTTACAAGACATAATTACATTACAATTGAGGGGTTCACCCATGGTGCCCAATTAAATACATCTAATCTAAGGCCTCGAACATTTAGCATGGTTAGGACTCGGCCCGTGGGCGCTTTGCCTGCACAATTGCGTAGCTGCCACGAAACCCATGCTCTCTATACTGTCACTGCACACTCATTGCACACATTAACGCTTCATGTCAATATAATAAACATCATCTATACATCACAATATCGATCAAACTTATAATGTCGAACATAATTTACAATTGATAGTGCGATGCATACAATTATCCACATAGTTTGCCATGAATCATCCACAAATAAAATTGTAACGACATATACTTAGGTTAGCATGAAAATCACCATCATTAAATCAAAACACTATATCATCAATCAAATTAACCACGAGAGACTAACATCTAACCGATAAGTCTATCATATAACCTATTAGTGTCATCATCATCATACGAAATATATCGGTATATGAATCTAATCAATTGGCGCTACGCGCCCAAAATGCCATAATGTCCGAGAGATAAAATATCATAGTAAAATGTCAAAGTCTATCGAGTCTCAATCAAAACATGTCTAGAAATAAAGGAACCCAACAGATAAGCTGGAGCTATAAAAATGTGGGCACAACCGGTCGGTGAGACCAACCAAGCCACCTCACGCACCACAACCAACTCATGCGAGCCAGAGAGTGAGTTGTTCAAAGTAATAAAATCGTGTACAATGCGTGGCCAAAGCCACAAGAACAATCTACATCGCGCAGGATTTAAAAAGCCTAAAACTTATCAAGAAGTGGTATATGTGGGATTTAACTCCCAAAATAAAATGAAATGGATGAGCTAGAGGGGATTTGAACCTCGTCCTTAGCAGTAAAAAATAAGTCTTTTGCCAATTAGCCACAACCTTAATAAACAATAAAAAATTTAAAAAAAAGTCCCAAATTGTTATTTGAATAGGAACTTTATTATTGTAATCCCTATTGGAGAACTTGGAGAGTTAAGTGGAGAGTGCAATTATAGGACACCTTTTAGGTGAACCAAAATTATTCTTAGAGTAGGTATAGAAGTTTTACAAACCTAGAAAATTTTATGATGAATTTCAACTTGTAAAAGTGATTTTTTTAGTCATAATAGAGCGATTACGAAGCCTTTTCGCACCGGAGACATAGCCCGAATCGGGTGAACTCGTTATCATGAGATATGTCATGTGATCTACATTTTTCTCCTTTCTATTCATTGTTTATCAGTTTTATTCTAATTTTGGAGTATTTAAAAATCATTTTTAATTATTTAAGTAGAAATGGAAATTACTTTGTAAAGTATCTAAAACTCGATAAACTAGTTAAGTGGATCATCTACAATGTTTTCCATGGTAAATTTGAATTATGGTAAATTTGAACTTCCTAATTCAAATTTTTTACTTATTTTCACTAACTTAAGACAATTTTTTACATTTTATGGGAATTAATGTAAAATTAAGGAAAAAATGAATATGGATGCAAAATTGGTGAAGTGCGGTTTTGCATTTTGATCAATTTCAGAGTTTTATATGCAAAATTCTAATGTAGTACGGGGATTTGAGAATAAATAATTAAGTATCCATAAAAATGGAGAACTAAGTCAATTTTTATTAAACCGTTTTTGGATCAAGTTTTGGTATCAGAGTTGGTTACTTGAGGAGCTATAAGCCATAAACCGCCTGATTCATGAGGAAATCTCTAAGTTGAGGAGAAGATTGCAGTCCTTGTAGGATGAGAACTAGGAGCTCCAAGAGATAATGACAAGTCATGGAGAATTTATCATGGTTGTCATAGAAGCATTGCAACTTGAGTTGCAAGCCAAGGATGAGATCTTGGCAAAGTATCAAACTAGTGAAGAAGTGGAGGAGACAGATAAGTCTATCAGACAAAGGAGACATCCCTCTACCATAGATGCATAGACCTTACAATGAGGTATGAAGTGTAAGTGAATCACCATGTATACTTTTCTCCCATCAAGAATCAAATATTGATTTTGGTAAATTTGATAAACATACTAAAGGTATTGGATCCAAATTACTAAAGAAGTTGGCTTTTGATTGAAAATTCCTTGGTATTAATGACCAAGGAATTATTAATCCCATACATGTGGAGGAAGATCTCTTATGCGGGTTTGGGATATGGTAGTGGTAAGAGAGTGGTTGGAGAATGCTCAAAAACAGCTAAAGCAAGACACGCTTCAAGAGAATATCATATACCATTAGATATCCAAAAACAACATATTCAAGGTAAAGAAAATATTTTTTTGTCAATTCTACTAATGAATATAGTGTTGTTTTAAAATCAAGGTGGACTCACAACACGATATTGGAAGTGAGTGCAAGTTAAGAAAGGAACAAGCTTCCAAGCATGGAAAAAGCATCCAAAAAGGGTGCAAGACATCTCCAAAGTGAGCTAAAAAAAATATTAAGGATAAAGGTTTTTTGGCTGGGACCCTACCCAGATACAAAAATGCCAAAGCTTAGATATTCAATACATTACAGAGAAAACAAAACAAGATTGGAGAGACATCCATCAACAAGGAGCCAACAAAAAGAAGTCAAAAAAATATTAGCAAAATATCAGCACAATGTCAACAACTTCACAGCAGAGATACAAAAAAACCTCAACATTCCAAAGAAAGGTGGGGGCACAAGATTATTTCATGAGCTTATGAAAGATCTTCTTAACATCATCAAGCCCCTTTTTGATGTCACTGAAGCTTGTATCTTTTTCGATTTGTCTCTTCCTTTTTGGACATCAAATTGAGAAATGAAAAGTGAAAGGAAATCCATGGAACTTTTGCATGCTGAGGATGTCACATTGTTTGGCCTTGATCTTTTCCATTTATTTTTCAATTTTTTGAACATGATTGTTAAGATCAATCACTGTATTTTTATCAACCATTCCATCTACACTTTCAAGCTTCTGCATGCATCAATTTTACCCTTGAGCCTTTTGATTTTATCCAATTGGATATCCGACTCAGTAGTTGTCTTCAGGGTAGCTAGCTTTAGAAGATTCAGGTCCATCCTTGCCGATTGAGAGGATCCCAAGAATGGCCTCACCTTCTCCAATAATTGGATGGGAAGAGGCATGGGTAGTATGATGAGGATTTGGATTGCTCCTAAGGGAGCTGCCAGTAAAAAGAGCTCTGGATATTTTAACAGAGAAGGGTCAAAATCATGGAGGACAGGTGGAGGGAAAGAGACGGAACAGGAACAAGGGTGGGATGGGAGGGATTGGGGGAGGGGAGGAGGTAGGGAGAGAGAGGAGGGGTGGGGGTGGAGGTGGAGGAGAGAAGAATAAGAGTGAGGGGCAAGAGGGATTGATGTGAGGGAAAAGAGAAGCAGGTTGGGATGGAGGACAGAATAATCAAAATACTTGTAAAGCATGAATATAACCGACATGATGCAAGGGGAAGACACACTTTCCCCATTTAACCAAATTCACATAATACTCAAGAGAATGCAGTAAGAAAAAGGGAAACTCACAGAGCATTTCCTGCAGAAGTGATTGAGAAAAACTAGGTGGTAGTTTGGCATTATCGAGAAATGACCCTCCAACATGATGAATTTCATCACCACTAATCCGACTATGTTGTAGGGGGAGGCAGAGAATCCTGGTGAAACCCCCAAGCTTGTGAATAATGGACTCACCACTATCCAAGAATTTGAGTTCTTCGCTCCATAATCAATGTTGTTTTTGTAGAACTTTAAACCTTTTCTGTGAAGACCTGTAACCCACACAATGATATCTTCATTTATCTCAAACTCTTTCCTTTATAAAACACCTTCCTTTCCTTCCAATTTTTGACGAACTCCTGGGACAAGTGCAGGTCATAACCCTTGACTCTATCCATAAAATTTGTAAGTCCACCCTTGCTTAAGAATGCTCCAGAGAGTTGCATTGTTCTTCCACTCATCAATCTTTTACGGATCAGCCCTACATCCCTCCCAACATCCCCCCCATTTTGGCAGAAGGCAACCTAGGATACAGCTAAAATTTTAATGAAGAAAATACACATTGGGTGTATATATTTAAAGAAGAGTAATTGCCCTGCCACACGAGCCAAATCAAAGACATGTGAATTAATATACCTTTTCATTGTTAATAATGTTAATTGAGATAGATGGAGGAGTGTCATCCTCTTCCCACACACCTGGAAATTATTGAGATTTATTCCAATATTTTCCATGATGTTCAGTGAGTTTATTTCCCTCACGAAAGGTATGTTGAATAATACAAGATTGAAAAGAGTTTAAAATGTGGATAACTTCTTCAATAATAGTTCTAATGGACCAACTCACATTGTTATTCCCTTTTATGCAGTTGGTAATGTTTAATGAGTCACCCTCCACAAATAGATATCTGACATTTAGATACCTAGCCAATCTAATCCCCAAAAAGTGCAAGGCCTTCAAGTAGTGATTATGGGATACCCTATATGGACCGGCATAGATTTTAATAATGTGAACCTTTTCATTTTGAATAAATCTGCCCCCACTAGCCTTCCTTGATTCCCTTTGAAGCTCCATCATAATTGAACTTGAGCCATCCATTAGGAGGGGTGCCATTTGATATGATCCCTAACAGCCACATTCTTCAAGAGAGAATGGGCAGAAAAGATATTTAGATTCCATTTTTCAAGAATTTTGTTGTCTTCTCTACTTTGATGAGTCTTTTTAGGGGCCTGAAGCTAATAACATTCTGCTTAATTCCGTCCACCATCCCATTAGTAATTCTAGGAAGAGAAGGTCTCTTTTCATCAAAGATGGCAGCGTTGTGGGTTTTCCATATGTTCCAAATAATGTGGGGAAAAGAGATGCTCCATATCTTCTTGACAATTGAATTTTTTGAAGGGAAGAACCATTGTTCCTAAGCAGCCACTATAGATTCTGGGAGGATCCACTTAATATCCATGAAGTTCAAAAATTAATTCCAAACTGATCTAGCAAAATCACAATGCAAGAATAAATGATTAACAATCTCTTCAGAATTTTACAAAGAATACACAGTTAGGAAAGTGTTGATCTTCACCCAGTTATTATAGTTGGGATCTGAGTTGCAACACAATCCAAAAGAAGTGATTGATGAGTGAGTTCCTCAACCAAACTTTGTTACAATCAAAATGAGGAGGATACATTTCGGACAGGAGCAGGTACCCAAATTTAACTGAGTATAAGCCATCAAATGAGTTCTCCCAAATAAATTCATCTTTTCTCTCAACATGAGATAGATGTTGGTTGTTGATCAGATTTTGGATCTCTATAATATTCTGATTATTAGAAGGGGATAAGCCATCCACCTGAAGTTGCACCCAGGAGTTGTTTCTGATATAGTCACTGATTTTTTCTCCTATCCTTGAAGTACTCATAGAGCTGATAACCTTCATCAGTATTGTTTAGGGAAGATGAGAAACCCATTTGTCTTTCCAGAATTGAATGTCTTTACCATTTCCAAGCTTCCACCAGTTGCCTTTAATAATCAGATTTCTACATTTACAATAGCATTCCAAAAAGAGGATCTGGAAGGGATCTCATCTTCATAAAGCCAATCAAGATTTTTCCTTGAGCCAAGATATTTTTTTCTGACAATGGAGGTCCATGGAAGGTCCTCTTTAATTAGTCTCCATCCCATTTTTGTGATCATGGCCTTATTCATCCAACTGATATTCTTTATTCCCAATACCACATCTCTTAGGAAGGAAAACCTTATCCCAAGAAACCAAAGGGATTCTATTATTTTCCTCAACACCCGACCACAAAAACCTCTTTTGAATTCTTTCAATTTTTCAATTATCATTCTAGGGATCCTGAAAAGAGACATTAAATAATAGGAAGATTCTGGAGGGTGCTCTTAATAAGTAAACACTTACTGGCTTGAGAAAGAACCGTGCACCCTTCCAACCTGTTAGTTTCCTCTGAAAACATTCAATTAAAGAATTCCAAACTTCGATGGGAATCTTACCAGGAAAAAAGGGCATGCCAAGATAAGATGAAGGAATCTTCTTAGTGTTGCATCCAAGGATTTTATCAATCTTGATTTGTCTATATTCTGGAGTATTTAGGAAAATAACAGAGCTTTTGTCAAAATTAATTAGCTGCCCCGAGGCTTCTTCATAATCATTAGAAGGGATTTGAGTCTCCTAGCTTCTACCACCGAGGCCATCATGATATATATTGTGTCATTTGCAAAGTGTTGATTGATAACTTTTAGCTCATCAAATGACAGATTGAATCCTTTGAGAAGTCCCAAATGGAATGGCAGCGACATTCTTTCTACTTAGGCTTTCAGCCATGAGAATAAAAAGAGAGGGGAGATTGGGTCTCCCTGCCTGATGCCTCTACTGCTGCTGAAAAAACTTGTAGGAGCTCCATTGATTATAATGGAAAACATAGGAGAAGATATGCATGTCTTCAAGATTTTTGAAAGTGCTCGTCAAACCAAACTTCATGAGAACCTTGTCTAAGAAACTCCATGAAACCCTGTCAAATGCTTTGTTCATGTCAGTTTAACAATCATACCTTCTTTTTTATTTTATCCATGGAATGAATAGCTTCATGCACCAAGATGATTCCATCTTGAATGATCCTTCCTTTCATAAACCCTCCTTGTTGATTAGAAATGAGGATCGGAAGAAGAGGCTGAATTCTAGAGGCAATAGTCTTTGTGAAGATTTTGTAGAGAACATTCGAAAGACTAATGGGTCTAAAATCCTTGAAGTCTTTAGCTCCTTTCTTCTTTGGGATATGCACACGATAAACGTGTTGTTAATCTCCTTAAGTAATTTACCCATTCTCAAGAATTCATTAATAGCGAAGGAGAGTTCATCCTTGAAAATCTCCAATATTTTTGAAAGAAGCTAGCCGGGAAACCATCTGGACCCGGTGATTTTATCACCTTCCATACAAAGATTGTCTTATGGAGCTCCTCCATTGTGGATTTTTCTGTAAGCTTCTTGAATGTACAATTATCAATCAAATTAGAGGGAATGTCAGCAATAAATTTATCCATTATTTCTTCATCTTGTGTGGATTCACCATTTAGCAGTTCTTTGTAAAAGGAAACAACTTCTTTCTTGATAGTTTTAATGTCCTTGCTGATTACTCCTTCCTTGGTCATGATTTCAATAATTATGTTATTGCTACAGTGACAGAGGAAGTCATATGAAAGTACTCGATATTCTTATTGCCTTCTTTTAACCAAAGAGCTCTAGATTTAAGTCTCCAAAAGATTCTTCTCTAGCATTTATCGTGTGAATCTCATAAAGAATCTCTTTTTCAAGGTAGTAGTCATCCACATCCATACCTTTGACATTAACCCTTCTCTCTAAAGCAACCAACTCTTTTTTTTTTCTTTTCAAAAATGTTCCCAAAGATCTCCTTATTCCATTTCCTAACATTTCTTTTAATATTCTTCAATTTTTGCACAAACATATACATGGCGAGTCTCTTATGTTTATACCCACAATTCTTTTATCTTGTCATACATATCCAAAGTGAGGTAAAAATTCCAAAGGAGGAGATAAATCATTTTCCCTTGGCGTTCTTACACAAGTGGAAGTCCTAGAAAGTATGGACAAGGTAGATACTCCAACGCTCACTTGAATATGCAAAGGATGGTCAAGTAACACAAAATTTGTGGTATTCATTTCCATGTACTTTTTGTGGATTAAATAACCATTGTGTGGCCATGTGTTAGAAGAGGAAATCCTTAAAAAGGAAGATTAATAAAGACTACTCTCTAAAATGAGATGTGGGAAATAGCAATAATTATTGTACTCATTGTAGAATGAGTGGACACTGGATTGAAAAATGTTGGAAATGCTACCCACAACTTCATTTGAAGAAAGTGGCACAAACAACAACAATCCAATCCTGTGAAAAAAATCATCTATCCAACAAAGAACCCAGTAAACAAAAGCAACCCACATAGGAGCATTCGTCATAATGGGTTGGTAAGACAATACTTTCCTTTATGGATAACATATTTGCATAGCTAAAATTTATTTAGCATGCTAATTTTTGCACCCTTGATTCATCGTTTTGGGTTTCTTAAGTATGAAGAAAACTAACTCATTGTTTTGAGTAAAATGTGGAGGTAGAATATGGAGAAGCCATTCAATGAGAAGCAACAAGTATGAATAGATGATAAGTTGTATCATTTTGTTCTCATATGCATGTTAACATTGATTAGCATGATTGTTTACCATTTCTTGCAACAATTGACAAGATGGGTAAAGAGGTTCTCCAAATTAGTGTTTAAGGTATAACGACCATATTTGTTTTCTAAATGTACATTGACATTCTTTTCCTTCCATTTGGAAAATGTACTTTTAATACATGTGCAATTTCTTGTATGCACATTTGTAAGACCTATATTGGGAAATGTTTGTAAATGGAAGAGTATCCAAAATCCATGTCTATTTGTAATTGATAACAAGACCCCAAGAAGGGAAAATTGTAGAAGTAGATTTCGATGAAAGAGAGAGGATGCTAACATACATTTATAAAGAAATTGCTTGTTATTACAATGTATTGTTTTGCCTTTGTTGATAACATTGTACAATAAGAAGAATATAGGAATCCTTATGAAAAACTTCATTCTAGCCTCTAACATTGCAAAGGCTAAGAGAAATCACGAGAAAAAAAAACCGAGACACCATGAGTGCAAGAAGGTCAGTTGGTAGAGATAGGAGGAAGTTGTATAACTTCTTCAACACACTGGTTCGCAGTTCTAGATCGGGACAGAGTTAGCCTACGAGAACATAGAAAAAAAAAAACTTTAGTACATGTGGGTACATCCAGAGACATTGCTCTGTAATGGAAGAGACAACCCCTATTAGGAGATATCACTTTGTAATGGAAGAGACATCCCTTATCAGGAGAAACAACCTCATACTAAGAGAGAGGGAGAGAGAGAGCTGATGATATATTGAATCAAGGTGAGAATTTAAAAGTTTCTTTTGTTGATGTTTTCTCCTAAGTTTTGGAAGAATTGCGGAAAGATTATACTTCATAAGAAGACATTAGACATCTAGAAAAAAGGAATTGAACATTCAATGATTCTCTGAGAATGGAAACTTTTTGTGGCAAAAAAAAGTTTCAGTGGGGAGATGTGATCCAGATGATATCCATAGTTCAATTGTTCCCAAATCTTCCCAAAACTAGTTGTATACGGAAGCTATTGTTGAGAGCTTTTTGATACCTTTTGAACAAGGTAAAATGGATATTGTATGCAAAAGATATAGTCCATTAAAATTTCTCTTTAATTAGAAAAATTAAAGCGTTGGTTGCATAATGATGATGTGGTATGTGGAGAATATGACAAGTGGACAAATTTGGTGGTGAAAAGTGGCAGAGTTTACCTAAGAAAATTTTTGTTTGTAGTCCCCAATCTTCGACAGTCGATGTGGGGCCCACATAATGTGTTGGCTAAGGGCCCACTAGTCGAGTGGGGTCCACTCTTTTTCAGGAGGGGGACCCTACCACCTTTCTTCACTATACATGGTATGTGAATTTACATATAAGGCCTTCATATTTCCTTCCCACCATCAATGTGGGACTAATTCCACATAGTTTTCAAAGACTCCCAAGAAGCTGGATGAGTTAGAGGGCGAGTGGAGACCTAGCTCTCCACATTACCACCGAGTCGAGTTCACACCAAGTCATCACAACAACCAACTCACCGATTAGCTTGGTGAGCTAGAAAGTGTCGGCTCAACCACCACTCCACATGGACAACTCACCTCATGCACCGGTCGAGCCAATTCACAAACCGAGCTCAAGATCAAGATAATTGTCGAGATACAAGGCGAGCCCGAGAATCAATGTAACCAAATCACCTCTAAGGGTTGATTTATATGTTGATTCAAAGGTGGTGAGCCCACCATAGAGAGCAACCAACCATTGAGTTGGATGGTAAAACTAATCATCATTTATTATAACTATTCCAGCGAGTTGACCAGACGAACTAGGCAAGCCAACACATGCACATTACCAACTCAATGTCCATCAAATTGGTCAGCCAAGACCAACAAAGCCATCTCACGCACCGCTTTATGACCAACTCACGAGTTGGCCGATGAGTTGTTCAAAGAAACAAAACATTGTACAATGTGTGGTTAAAGCCACATTGTAGACAACAAATCATTAAAAGCTTTAAAAAGCCTAAAAATTATCAAGAAGCGACACATGTGGATTTAACTCCCATGATAAAATGAAATGGATCGCTAGAGGAGATTCGAACCTTGACCTTAGCGGTAAAAAGATAAGTCTTTTTCCGATAAGCGAGAACCTTAGTAAACAATATAAAATGCCCAAATTGTTATTTGAATAGGAACTTTATTATTACAAGCCCTATTCGAGAACTTGGAGAGTTAAGTGGAGAGTGCAATTGCGGGACACCTTTGTAGGCTGAACTAGGATGATTCTTAGAGCAAGTGCAGAGAAGTTTTGTAGACATCAAAGTGTTATAATGAATTTGTACTTGTAAAAGTGAGTTACTCATCATAATAGAGCGGTTCTGAAGCCTTTCCAGGACTTGGAGATGTAGCCCGAATCGGGTGAACTCCATTATCATGTGATTTGTCATGTGAGCTGCAATTTTCTCCTTTTTGTTCATTGTTTATCAGTTTTATTATTATTTTAGAGTATTTAAAACCACTTTTAATCGTTTACGGGAAATGGAAATTAGTTTGTAAAGTATCTAAAACTGATAAAATGGTTAAGTTGATTATCTAAAATGTTTTCCATGGTCAATTTGGACTTCCTAATTCGAATTTATATTGACTTTTATCAACTTAAGACATTTTTTTATGTTTTACGGGAATTAACGTAAAATTGAGAAAAGATGAATATGGATGTGGAATTGGTGGAATAGTGTGGTTTTGCATTTTTACATCAATTTTAGAGTTTTAATATGCCAAAATCTAATGTAATGTGGGGATTTGAGAACAAATAATTAAGTATCCATAAAAATGGAGAACTAATTCAATTTTTGTTTAACCATTTTAGATCAATAAGGGACATGGATCTATGTGCATGTTTTGAGCAAAATCAACTAGAAGTCAAGGTTATATTTAGTGTTAATTAACTAAGATTCATACATTTAGAATCCATTTAAAAAATAATTGTTCAACTATTTATATTTTCTTGTTATGAAAGGAATATTGGGCAACTCTTACTTACTTATATGTTATTTATAGACATTCACACGAGGATGATGACGGTGATGATGATGAGGATGAAAATGGTGCTCATGTTAGTAGTGCATGTGTAGTGGAGGATAATGATGAAGAATATTAGACAATTTGTTTTGTCATGAATTCATTACTTTAAAATATTTTGTAAACTATTATTTTATTTATTTATTTTTGATGAGTGGATATCTTATGTATAATATTTTTATTTAATGTTCATAATAGATGCGAGTTTGAAATTATCTTAAACAAAAATAAATCTCTATATTATTTTGTAATACATTATTTATTGATATTGTCTATTATTTATAACTAGAAATCACACACAAAATGTGCGATCGAAACGTCGAAGGGGATGTGTTAAAGAAGTTAAATTTGAAGTTATGAAACATTGGATGAGGAAGAGGGCGAGGAAGAAACTTTAGATATATCTCGTAAAACAAGGCATGGTTGATGAATACTTCCAAGGAATTTTCATATATTTGAATCCCAAACTCTACATATGTTGGATACAAAACTTTGCATTTAGGGATCTTTATGTCGTTGATTTCATGCACATTTGAGATTAGGGTTTATATTTAGTGATAAGGATTTCCCCTCATCAACAATTTTGATGATGTCATCCATCAACAACCACTGACACAAAACCTTGACCTTAAATTTCCCTATGCATGTTGGGCATAACCACCAATAAATTGCACGTGGATAGTGAAATGGAGGCGTCAAAGGTGATGTGTATAAGAAGTTAAACATGAGGGAGAGAAATATTGTATGAGGAAGATGGATGAAAAAGAAGTGGTTTGAGGGAGGAGAAGTCTAGGGGTGGGGAGAATGTTGGGGGAACCCGTGTGAAACTATTCTTTCTTACGACTAGGGGCATATGAACCATGTGCCATTTTCATCAATCATGTGAAGGAGAAAGGTGGTTCAATATAGAGGTCATGAGGCAAAGTACTTTGGATATATCTTAGCAAGAAAGGAGTGATTGATCTTGATATTGTCGATGTTAGTAATTGTTTGTAATGTCAGCCTTTGTAATTTGTGGGTAGTTATAACACACGTATATTTAAGGGGATTCACTTGTGCATGTATCTTGAGATACTTCAAAGATAGAGACATGTGGAATGGGCTCAACATCTCATGTTGATTCGATGTAGTAGTTGAATGTAATAACCACAAAACATGGTCGATAAGGTAGTTTTACGCCATCTTTATAGACCATTATCTTACGTCATTCTCACACTTGCCCGGGAAACAAAAAATATCATATACAATAGTTTTCCTTGTGGATTTGTAATTGACATTGCCTCGACATTTCAAGTTCTTAACACTCATTAAATTTGAAGCATTGTCATGTGTATCTATATAAGGAAAGTTTTCTAAGCCCGCCACTCTTTCGTTGACTTCATCGTTCCTAGAAATGTTATCATTAAAGTTTAAACATATGACCTAATATTACTATTATAGTGATTACCCCACTAGTTTGGTTGACAAATTAGTTATTTAGTCTTTGTGTGGCACCCATTGGCGTAATGTGTGGATAGGTAGGTTGAAAATGGTCGCATTGTAGTCTCTCTTTTGACACCACATGAAGACATGGAAATTGCATATGTTTAAATCCCAAATTCTACATATGTTAGATAAGGAAATATCCATTTAGGGTTCCTTATGTTTTTTATTTCATTCACTTTTCCAATTATTTATGACATTTGCTAATGACCACTGACACAAAACTTTTATCATCCATTTTCCCCTATGCTTGTCAAACACATCCATTGAGACTTCCATTTGGAAATTCCTATAAGCATAATTTATGTTTCAGGCATGGAAATAGATTTTTTTGCATGTGTGTGTGGGTCCTCCTTTAATCCTCTAGCTCATCCAAGGTTATAAATAGGTATGTTTTAGTTTGAAGATTATATGATGCAATACAATGTCAAGCTCAAAGGATCGTCATTGTAAAGAATTATGCTTGTTGACCCCAAAACCAATTACAAATCAAAGTTGAGGTATCTAGTGGAGCTCGGTGAATGTAAAATCTTCAATGCTAGCATGAAGCCAAGTGAAGCGTAGGGAAGAGATGAGGCACTCACTTTACAGGTGTCCAAGGATGAGAAATGGTCAAGAAAGATAACATAAGGTACATTCCGAGGTGGAAGGAAGAATGTGATACCCTTCCATAGGACCTCCTATCTGAATGATAAGCTCTCTAAAATCATCTAAGAGACATAGGGTGGCCTTCCCATGGTTTACAAAGTGTTGTTTATTTCAAATATAGGTAGAAACACAACACATTTTAATATACTAAGTTTGATAAGATGCTCAGATCTATATTTTTAATTTTTTGAGTTGAGAAATTAGGAATGATATTTGGACACATATCTATAAGGTTCGATCAAAATATTTTCCATATCGAAGAAAAACAAGGAGAGAATATTTCATAGGCAATGCATGGATAGTATAAAACAAGTATTGAGTAACACGAGTCAACTTAATAAAAAATAATATCTAGCTTAAGAATAACATTGTACTACATATTTTTAGCCATATGTAGGGATCGCTCATCGGTTTCATTAACTTGTCTACCGATTCTAGGGCATCCACAACTATCCCTACACGATTGAAAGAAATAGAAAATATGGGGAAAATGGGCTTTACTATATTTTTTAATTTTTTTCTATATATAGTGTCAACATTTTTGTTGGACGATTTCATTTATTAGATACGATGAAGACATTAATGGAAAACTAGAAAGATAAATGTGGTACTTTAAAATGGGAATTAAATACCTGCATGTCCCACACCTATTCCATAGCTCAGATTGTTCATACCCAAATAATATTTGCTATTTGTGCTCCAGTTTATCATTCGTTCACATTATTTACATCAACACAATTTTGCTTAAAGGGGCCAAAATAAAAAATAGTGAAAATCCAAAAGGTTTCAAGTTCAAAACCCAACTACAATGTCGGCTTCTTGTAGCACTTTTTGCCCCCTTTTGAATTTTAAGGTTGACTAATTATAAGAAAACAAGGGATGCATGAACAATCAATGATAATTGAGCCCCTCCAACAATTGGTCATATGAGTGTTAGGTATATTTTATCTCCGATTGAAAGCTCTAGACTAAGACTCCATTTGACATTATTGCTTGCAAATTGCTCCTTGATTTATAAGGAGACATTTTAACTAATAAAATCATTAAATTGTACTATGTAATTTCGAAGTGTGAAAAATATTCCTTATTTTCTTAATTTAAGATTTAATGTACTTACTCTAGGTTGAAGCGGTTGATTTCTTGCAAATTTTGGTTGTGGAATTCTTGAAGAAAGAATCGGTATCCATATATAAATCCAAAAGATTTAAACTTTAAGCATGTTGGAGGCGCACCGGTTGTAGAGAGCTAACACTTGAGAAAAATGGTGGCCAAATATGTAAATGTTTGCCTATTGTGCATCATACATCATCATTCTCATTTATGGTAACGACCTTTGATCCTTGTAATTTGTATTGTTTATTAATCGGCAATCCTTGTTATCATTTTAAGTAATACAAGGTCCTTGCCTTTGCGAGAGATTGCCCAAGATCATATGTCATCCCCAAGAAGTATGAGCTCTCCTTCTCTTGAAAATTGTCTTGGTATGCAGGTAACTCCATTCTACATTCATGAGTGAAGGAAGTGACAATTACTGTTCATCCATAGTAGTTTGTGCCACCTATATTTTACGAAAAACAAGACCTTGGTGAGAGTAGCGAGATACCTGGTGGATGGCATGGCAACTAACTACCTCGACAAAATTAAAAATACAAGAACAATAACAACAATACGACCTCTAACTCATTTGTCAAAATTGGAAAGTTTAGTCCCATATAACTTAATTTGGAACAAGCCTTTGGGTAATAATAATAAAGGATTTTATTTTCCAAAGCAAGGTATTGGTCATGGTTTCGTTTACGGTACACAACCAAAAACTTCATAGTCATAGTTTTAAGAGTTGGTTATTCCTCTTTCAATTGCATTTCCACATAATGGCAATTGGACTATGAACAACTTATGTTCCACCTTGGACACATTTCCATGATATTTCTCCCAAATTTGCATCTCCTCTACTACTTTTGCTCTCAAATCTCGAGATACTTTTCTCTCAAATCTTGAGCTTTAGTTTAGTTTCTCATCCTACTTTGTGAAATTTGAAATCTTTGGCTCCACACTTATTATCAGGGTGACAAGGTTGTCCATTTGCACTTTTGTACGCTTGGGGGGTGGTACCTACATTTGTTACCATTCTCATTTTGACCTCAACTAATTTATTTTTATTCAAGATAACAAATAAGGATGCATAGTTTAGATCTCTCGCTCCTCTGAAGGATAGGAAATTGATTGATTGTCCATTGATTTATTGAGAAAAGAGTTGTCGATTTCTATGTCAACGCCATAAGCATGTCGATGTTGGATGTTGATATGGTTGTATCGAAGCCAATTCCTACACTCCCTATAACTATGACTTGAAAAACACCTTCCGTGTAATAAACAAAACTTTTTTATTGGTTTGTGTCTTCACACACGGCTAAATGCAGTGTGTGCTTGTGAAATTCTACTTCTATCAATGTTGGGTGGTGGGAGCTTCAAATGCCCGAAGGCATAAGACTATGAACAACTTGTGTTCCACCTTGGACACATTTCCATGCTATTTCTCCCAAATTTGCATCTCCTCTACTACTTTTCCTCTCAAATCTCAAGATACTTTTCTCTCAAATCTCAAGCTTTATTTTAGTTTCTCATTCTACTTTGTGAAATTTAAAATCTTTGGTTCAACACTTATTATCGGGTTGGCGGGGTTGTCCATCACGCACTTTATACGCTTGGGGCGGTACCTACATTTGTTACCGTTCTCATTTTGACCTCAACTAATTTATTTATTCTGCTCCTCTGAAGGACGGGCTATTGACTATTGTCCATTGATTTATTGAGAAAAGAGTAAATCGATTTCTATGTCAACGCCATGACCATCGATGTTGGATGTTGATACGGTTGTGTCGAGCCAATTCCTATGCTCCCCCATAACTATGACTTGAAAAATGCCTTACGTGTAATAAACAAAACTTTTTATTAGTTTGTGTCTTCGCACAACTCGTGTAGTGTGTGCTTGAGAAATTCTACTTCTATCAACGTTGGGGTGGGAGCTTCAATCTGCCCGAAGGCGGGCCCCACACCTTGTATGGACTTAGTGGGGTTTGAACCTAGGTGGAGCATGAATGCTCAAACTTATCCGACATAAGCTCGCATGACTCACCTAAGTCCCCTGCCATGTAATAAACAAAACTTAGAATATAATTACATTTGAATTGTTAAGCATTTGACAAACATGAATCAATTTAAATTTATTTTTTTATGTAATAAATAACTAATGTATATTAAACAAAAAAGTATGATGAATAATAATAATTTTATATAACTTAATTTTATTGCATTTTTATAAATTGAAATATATTAAAAATTGTGATTGGGTTTTATTTTATTTTAAAAATAAATCCTAAGCAAACTATATCAATAGTATTCTATCTAAACTCGATAATGCAATTAGTGGCACTATTTTCTTAGCAAAAAAAAATTCAAAAATAAATTTGTGAGTAAACAAAAGATCAAAATTCTTATGCAAATTAACACAAGTAAGCGTCAAATGCTTTTCTATTAATTTCTTCCCAAATCCTTTACTAAAAAAGTGTCATTTAACATCAAAGGGAACTTTTGCGTCAACAATTTTTACATCATTTTTAGTTATATAATTGTTTGATTTTGACATTAACGATGACACAATATGATCGAAATGTAGTTGTGTTGCGATGAGGTTTTGTATAGCCCTAACAACCTTTCTCTCGACAAAATTTGAACTTTTAAAGGCAAAAGTCGTCACAACTCTAGCTACACATTTCCATATTTGAATTTCTATGACATCTTCTACAACATCTTGCATAAGATATGTCATTTCTATCCTTCTATATTTTCTATATGGTTGTTCCATTTTAAATTAACTATATATATATATATATATATATATATATATATATATATATATTGTGAATGCTTAACTAAATGCAATTCATTTGTTTACATTATGATTATTTTTACCATATATATTATTGAATACATTTAAATTTTGCATACTTTCTTTTCTAGTTTTATATCTCCCTTTAATAAGAATAATTGGCAAAACTTCAATTTTTAGAATGTTCTCTCAAAATCCAATTATTATTAAATTAATTTATAATTTTATTACAGCGATAGGCATTCCTACAACGGAATTTACGGGAAGGGAAGGTTGTAATATATGTGAGGGTGTTCCTCGGGGCATTCACTACGTAAACTTGCAGCATATCATGTTCGTTCATAGGATACTAAATAATACCCCTATTTCAAGTTCTAATTCTCAATATTTTATTATTAATACCCCCTCTCAATACACCATTCCTATTATAAAATACCCTTATATTACCAAATATTGCATATACATGTTTTTTTTTTATGTGACATTTTTAATACCCCTTATTATTTGTATCTCTTTCATGTTGAATGTGTTCTTTGAGTTTGTTGGCACCCAAAATGGTTTCATTTCATTTTCGGGCCTTGTGGTTGAATTTTGGAGTTCGGGCATTTAGATGATAGTATACACGCATTTTTGGGCACCCTAATAATTAATATCATAAAAAATGCTTGCCCTCCTCTACTTTGCATGGATACAACCCAGATCGAAAGAAACTTCGAAGAATTATGCTTTTTTCAAAGGAGTTTTTCATTTAAAGGAAGTATGCTAAAACTTTGTCACACAATACTCTCACATCTCTCAACCATTTTCCTCAAATGTGGAACCAATTTATAACCCTCTTGAGACAAATGGTTGAGAGATGTGAGAGTATATTATGACATTTTAATGGAGTTATACATTAGGGTTGTAGCTCTCTATCAAAAGCTATACGTGAAAATGTCTATATAGAAAGCTATACGTGAAAATGTATAACCAATGTATGCACATTAAATATAGCTCTCTATGAAAAGCTATACATGAAAAACCAGAGCCTCGTGTTTTAATGGAGTTTGCTATGTTTGACTTTCACGAGCCTCTTTTTACCTTGTGTGGAAACCATCAAATTTAAGTTAGGAACAAACTTTATAGCCATTTGAAACTCCACTAATGAGTGCCACATGTAGCGCATCGACACACGAGGGGTGGTATAGAGGAAGGCATCAAAGCTTCAAGCGTTGAGACCTTGCTATGCACCATTGAGCGACACACATCTTTCATCAATGCCATGCGAAAGGGAGGGCATATACCAAACTCTCACGAAATGCGATGGCACCAATTGGTGCCACATGCTCCCCATTGGTACATGATTGAAGAGAAGGGGCTAAAAGTTTTCATTGTGGGATGCCAAGTGTTGTCTATAGGAAGGCATATGAAAATCTTTGAAGCAGTCGATCAATGACAAGTGTCGTTGATCCACCGTAGGCGTTAAAAGCGAGGACAATGGCCTAGACCCAAAGACCCTATGGAATAAGGAGGTTTTGATGCTTACCACACGCCGAGAATCCATCTCTAAAGGCATATAACGAGAGTTAGTACCAAGGAGATACGAATGAGTGACATGTGGCGATGCTTTGTTTGATTTAACTTGGCAAGTTTGCTAACAAAGAAGTCCAAGGAGTTAAACATCAAGTGGATGTATCAATGGCAAAACTCCTTTAAAACTTCCAAGTCCTTTTGGATTTGGCTTGTATGTATACAAAGCAAAAGAGGTCACCATGGTGCTTAGAATTGTGTGTATATCGCCATAAAAAGCCTCCAAGCTTCACAATTTTAACTATAAGGCCCCAAAATAAAATGAAACAATTTTGGGTGCCAACACTAACTACAATATAAAATGAAAGATTGGGTTTTTCTCCGCATTATGTTTGGCAACATAAACATTTAAATCAGCTCACAACACTACATTAGAGACCTTATGATCTTTTTCCCTATAGGTCCCTATGGGGTACTTAAAACACCTTATTGCCTATTGGAAAAGAGACTTAAAATCCCTGGTTGGAAAGGATGATCCACTAGAAATATAAAATAGCTTGTTTAATACGAAGACTCAGTGTACTTCCTTTACCAAGGGTTCACATTTACACGACTGAACTTTTTAAGGGCTATTTAAACATGAATTATATGTTGTTGGAGAAAGGATTTTTTATGTTTTATTTAATGATTTTTACTGGTTATTACTTATATTCATTGCTTAAGATAAGTAAAGCTTTAAGTCGGGGAATACTTGTAAATATATTATTATACATTTCCTTTCAATGAGAGGGATTGGGTGATAGAAATTGTAAAATTGTATATTCAACTAGCAATTGCACATTATTTGAAAACTACGCTGGAAGGGATATCAATGCCTTGTTTACAATGTCAGTCTATGTCTATTGATTACTTTATATTACCAGTAATCTCTACAAGAACATTGTGCTTTTTGAAATGATGGATCCTATTTGCATCTTGTACACCAATTTGTCTTGCAACAATCTTGGAGATAAACTTGGTTGCAGTGTGGCAGTCAACACATACATGAGGGTTCTTGACAAATCCAATACCTTTCTCAAGGGGCATGTTTAACAATACAAACTTAGCTGCCAACTTCTCACTACAGTGGTAGAAGAATAATTATTTTTTGTCTTTTTCCACGTCACTCAATACATGTTTTGAATTTTTTAAAAAACACTTGCTGCCTTCATCTCCCAAGACATTTTAATTCCCCTATCCTTCATCAATCTCCTTACCATTTGAATCACCCCACTAGCACACTTTTGTATAGATTTTTGATAGAAGAACATAAGTTGCAGCATTTTGAAGATCCAACTCAAAAGAATTGTTATAACTAATTGTGGTGACATATTCTTCTGTGCTCTACAAATGCCAAGCAAACACATCCATGCAAGCTCTGTTTTTGCTTATTCTGCAGGCATGGCATTCCATGAGAGCACATATCTTTGAGGCACGTTGTCAAACAGTTCACATGCCTCGTGCACGCTTCCTGCGTTTTGCATACATATCTACCATGACACTTGCGACTAAAACATCTGACAACTGTATATCCACCTTTTGTCACATGTTCTAGTTGCATCTGCCATATTAGATATGTATGCAAAATGTGGAAGCATAGACAAGACACGTGAGCTGTTTGACATAATGCGTCAAAGAGGTGTGTTCTCATGGACAACAATTATTGCATGCTATGCACAATGCATTTGTTGAAAAGGCTTTAGAAACTTTCAAGCAAATGCAATTGGCAGGTGTAAAACCAAATTCCACAACTTTTGCCAGCATCTTCGGGGCCTGTGCCAAAATGGGAGC
Source organism: Taxus wallichiana var. yunnanensis (assembly GCA_018340775.1). Taxonomy (NCBI): domain Eukaryota; kingdom Viridiplantae; phylum Streptophyta; class Pinopsida; order Cupressales; family Taxaceae; genus Taxus; species Taxus wallichiana. The sequence goes on from CM031238.1 coordinate 281,198,947, forward strand.
TTTGGAACAGGGTATGTAAATCCATCAAAGTATAAAGGATAAGAGGAATTTTGTCAGATGATGTAGTTGCACCTGCCTTGGTAGACATGTATGCAAAATGTGGAAGCATAGACAAGGCACGTAAACTATTTGACAGAATGCCTCAAAGAGATGTGTTTTCTTGGACAACAATAATTGCAGGCTACGCATAAAATGGATTTGTTGAAAAGACTTTAGAAACTTTCAAGCAAATGCAATTGGCAGGTGTAAAGCCAAATTCCACAACCTTTGCCAGCATCCTCCCTGCCTGTGCCAAAATGGGAGCTTTGGAACAAGGTATGGACATCCATCAAAGCATAATGGATAGAGGAATTTGTCAGATGTTATAGTTGCAACTGCCCTGGTAGACATGTATGCAAAATGTGGAAGCATAGACAAGGCACATGAACTATTTGATAAAATGCCTCAAAGAAATATGGTCTCATGGAATTCTATGATTGCAGGATATGCATAATTTCGACCAGTAAAGGTGGTGTAAATTTACTTTCCCAGTGATCTAGGCTCAGATCACGAGGGAGACACTGAGACTTGGGCTGCCATGCAAAAGAGGAGGAAGGGTCCTCCAAAAACAATTTTAAAACATCATAACACAACTCGTCGATCCCATAAGGAACTTCGAATACCTTATGGGTGATTGACTGATATCAGGGACTTTGAGTCTCATGCTTAACCTTGGTTATATTATTCTTGTTTTACAACTTTGTTTCTTTGGTTCTAGTCTTAAGACCTGTCTCTTGAGATCCCGCATTGTCATATATCTTGTTTGAGCTTGTACAAGGGAGATGACCCCTTTCAAAACCCTCCCTCTTACCCATTACTCAAAAAAGAAATTGAGAATGTAACGGCAAGTTAGAACAAAATAGAATGGAAGCCTATTTTGCTTGCATTTCCTGCCCTTTAAATTTTAAGAAGATACAATAGGTCAGTGTATACCTCCTGTATCCTGGTCACAACATGCCATCATTTGTATGGAGCACGCCAAAATGTGTGCCAGGCATGGGGCACTGTAATTGGCAACATAATTTACTGTCTCTAATTTCTGATAACAAATGTTTTGGTGGACGATCAGTTAGGCGGGGGTGTACTTAAGACCTTTTCGTTAGTTATGTCTTATTTCAAAGGATATGGTGAAAAAGTAAATTTTATTGTCTTATATTCCTGTTTTATGTTTGCTCCCACTATGCTTTGCATGTTTGTCAAACTCTTTTTCACTTTGAAGCAATATTTCTGAACTAACAAAACCATTGTTTCCAGTGAAAAATGTAAGACACCATCTTTAGGAATTCTCAACAATACAAACATAAGGAATTTCAAATAAAAGTTTAAACATGCACTACAAATAAATATCTAAGATGGGACTAAAAATCAACATTTCCTAAGAAAATTTGTAATAGATTAAATGCCGGTTCTCACTGATTCTGAAAACACATTGCATGACTGATTTGTCAAATGCAATTCATCAGTGGATGTAAAAATCGAGTGGTATTGATTTGTTTGCACGTCACAAAATGATGACAATATCCCCCATTCTAGCAAAAACAAATTCTACCAAAGAGTGAAATTTCCCTTGTCACATCATTTGAGAGCTCTCTGCATGCCATATTTAAAGGAAATTGTGAGAAAAAAATAATCCTACATAAATATCTCATTAGGGTTCATATCATTTTGGTCTCCTGGCAGCACAATGATAATGATCAATTTCAATAAATCCATTGAAGCAGAAGGCTGAGCATTATATGCATTTTGATGCATCCATTGCAGCAGCAGGAAAATCTGCATATGACTTGATCACTCAAATGGAAATGTTCTCCACCAGCAATCAAGCAGGAACGTCTGATTCACTCTATATTTAACTGCATAAAACATTAAATTGACCAGAACACTGTATGGTTAGCCAAAGGGAGACACAATTTTACTTCATGGAAAAAAAGACAATCAAAATTTCTAATCCATCAAAGAAAAAGAAAAACTAATAGAATAAGATAAGCTGTGAAAATACCTGAGATCTCTAAATAATGTACAGTATGTTTCTAGAATTTCCATTCTAATTCTAAGGAGATGCTGAATTGGGATTTCGGAAACAATTGCGGTTTAACAATTAGGTAACGACTTTATTGGCATTTCTTCCTCGGAAAAAATGAAATGTTAAACATAACTATTACACAGCTTAAAAGGGTGTTGAAACAAACATGCATTGGCCTAAAATACAAAAGTGAAGTATAACTGTAGAACTCGGAAGTGAAGTATGTTTATAGGAGGATTTTGGTCGCCAAAAGCTTAGAGACTCCAGAGATGAAACAATTCCCCACCATTTCATTGCACTACCACTTGGATTTTCTTGGCAATCATCCCTTCAAAACAAATTGCCAACTTTCCTGCACTCCTTTCCTTGATGATATTTCCTTCTACAAAATAACATCCTTGTCCAACTCTCCTTGATCAAACAAAAGGCCTCCTCTGTCCAGCTACGAAGGATCAAGGAGATGTAATTTTCAAAATTTACAAGCAAATACAGCTTCATGTATGGAGGCAGATCTAATCTAAAATTATTTTTTTCACTCGTGCAAGAATTTCAAATGGATCATACCTAAGTGCTTTAAGCTTCTTTGCTTTACCTTGGAGTCTCTCTTTTCTCAAGTAAAGCCATACCTTGTTCGAACTGGAGATTATACTCAATTCTATGTTGATTGTGTCTTGCTTTAGACTTAGCTCGAGACTTCTTTGACCTTCTTTGCTCTTGTAGGTGTAATAACCATCTATGCCTTTTCTATCCTTAACATTTCGTCTTCGAAGAACCCAAAGACCTGGCACAAGCTGAAGGTGCATGGTTGCAAAGGTGAGTCCATCACACTAATCTTTGTGTGATATGGGTGATATGGCCAATGCCCCAGCCTACTGTACTGCAATCTGAATCAGGATTGAACCCGTGACCAAGTGGTCACCAATTCAACGGCATACCATTGAGGCCAACCCTGGGGGCTAAGAGATGTGATTGTATCAGAAATAAGCGTGGTCTTTGAACCACAAAATAGCCCAAACTGGCAAGGAGTATTTAGCTAATACAATCAGTGTTGCAGGCCAAGCCGGTGTACTTGCTCTCAACATTTCTCAAATCTCAAAAAGTAAGTTTTGTACAACAAAGCTAACAATAAAGTTGGTCTGTGATCAAATATAAAGAGCCCAAGCTTTCTTGGTGCACAAACATAAGACAGAAATATCTTTCTGGGTCTAGACATTCGTTGCCTTCCTCCTGGTAAAATGGCTAAGCACGGGCCTGTCATCTGATAGCTAAAGTTTGAACTCTCATGGCAAATGAAATAATAGGTCCTCACCAGTTTCTGGGATGATACAACCATCTTGCCTCTTCCTGAACTAGCTCCTTTGAAACTAGTCATAACTAACAGCAATCTTATCATGGTCAAAAACTACATTATCGTGAATCCAGCCTCTTGTCACATCAATTGGAATTGGAGGATTCTCCACAACTTAAAGGATCGGTACCCCCATACATTGAAATCTTGAAGGGAATTAGTGGGAATCATAAACATGTTAAATGACAAATTCATATTCACAACGGCTAAAAATATTTGTTGGGAAGAAAATCTGCTTAATGCACGGTCAGACTAGCATATCAAATTTTTTTGGAGATCCGTGATGCCAGATCGGTTGAAGGCCCGAAGTCTCAATCTCAAGATGACCCAATTGTACAAGATCACGGGAATCAATGGATTATTTGTTTTCAGTATTCCAATGGTCAATCAATTTGGCTATAGATGGTGGGCTTACTTATTTCTTCCTGACATCCAATTACAAACACCACAAGCTTCATGTTCAGAAGGTAAAAATTCAAGTCTAAATCGCATGCCTTAAAGCTGTTCAATGATATCATCCTAAGTTTTGTTTGTTGGAAGTTGCAGATGGAGCAGAACTCTAGTGTCTTTGAAAACACTCTGAATTCTGTTCAGATGTCAACAAACAGGCCTCTTTGAATGCTTGAACTGCGGTTGTTTACTCAAAGTGCTTTATCTGCTTTGAATAATCTAGTTATCCATAGATTTTTGGGAATCCCATTCAGATACTCTTCTCCTGTGTTTGTTATCTCCCGAAAATTCATTGGCTGCACCCTTATAAGGTATATAACAAACAAACATTGATGGAGCCAATGAGAATAACCTGGTCTTGCTGGAATTGGTGACTTAGTCAGAAACATTGCAAGTAATCTCACTGCAATCTATATGCAAGTCCTAGGTCTTAATACAAACAACGATGCCGAAGTCTGGTCATTATACTAAGTTGTTTGCCTTTCCCAAGAGCAACATTGAAATTATCTTCAAATGAGAATAACTTGAGTATTATTGTTTTCTTGGTTGAAAGTAAATTAAAGCATTGTTTATAAACCCCTCTGGCTTGTGTCCCTCCATTGCTTCACCATTCGACCCTTAGAGATGATATTCTCTATACCAATAAACTCCTCACCAAAAAGACAAATCGGCTAACCCAGATATGTAGGCACCTTAACAGGTTTGTGGATGTGCTATCTAAATATGCTCTCCAAATGGCACCTAATATCTTTGACTTGAATCATATACACAAGCACTACTTTTCCAAATAGCTAAACCTTGCTTATTACATAAGACCTCTCATATCAAAGCACGCAACACATGGCACATATGCATGAACCTCGCAAAGGAGAAAATATTTTATTGTATACTCTCTAGTTGTAAACAGTTCTCATTTAACAAAATAAATTACTTATCCCTGACTGCCCCTCTCTTAACTATGGAATATTGCTATTCCCTATCATTTCCTTGGGGTATTCAAACAGCTGGACTGCAATCCTACAACTCAAACTAAGAGCCTAAGATTCCCTAAGACTGATTCCCAATGGGGTATATTTACACATAAATATCAACAAATGTATCTACAAACAAAGCCCAAATGACTTAATTCTTGAAAACAAAAAATTCCAGACATTTCAGTTCCTTAGAATCCCACAGAAATCTACTATTTTGTCATCATGTGACAGTTTCAGCTCCATTTAAACTCATTCTGGTGATATATTGTACATGATGGTTTTGAACTTGGTTGAATGTGTCTAACAAATTCTATCCCAATCAAACCTCTATTCATGGTTGCTAATGCCCTATGATTGTCTAGATCGCCTTTAAACCGTTATGCCTTTGTGTGTACCGTTATGTCTTTGTGTGTAGGTTTTCAAGTTCACTGCAGATCTCTTAGCATTAACAACTTATGTCTTCTTGGGTAAATGAGATTTTTTTAAGTCACTCAATTAGTGTTACTAGTGTTTGAGAATAGTAGCTCAATCAATTCATATCTTACCTTCCCAATTAGGAGGATTTTGGTTGCCAAAAGCATAGAGACTCGAGCGATTAAACAATTCCCCACCATTTCATTGCACTACCACCTGGCTTTTCTTGGCAATCATCCCTTCAAAACAAATTGCCAACTTTCCTGCACTCCTTTCCTTGATGATCTTTCCTTGTACAAAATAACATCCTCATCCAACTCTCCTTGATCAAACAAAAGGCCTCCTCTGTCTAGCCGCGAAGGATCAAGGAGATGTAAGTTTTCAAAATTTACAAGTGAATACAGCTTCATGCATGGAGGCAGGTCTAATCTAAAATTATTTTTTCACTCGTGCAAGAATTTCAAATGGATCATACCTAAGTGCTTTAAGCTTCTTTGCTTTACCTTGGAGTCTCCCTTTTCCCAAGTAAAGCCATACCTTGTTCCGAACTGGAGATTATACTCAATTCTATGTTGATTGTGTCTTGCTTTATACTTAGCTCGAGACTTATTTGACCTTTGCACTTGTAGGTGTATTTACGTCATTTTATCAATGAAAGTTTCTACTTAAGGCATTTCTGAATCCACTATTTCTTGCTTCTTTAGTGGTTGTCTCATCATAACATCAGAAGGACTAGGAGGTAAGTAGCTAAACATGTCTCAAAAGGAGATCTTTTACTAGAAGAATGAATTGCCATCTTGTAAGAATGTTGTATCTATCTCAAATTTTCATCCTGTGTTTTAGGATGCTTCCTATTATACCCCCTCAAAACGGCACTAATGTTCTATTGACTACCTCAATTTGCCCATCTTTTTGGGAATGAAAAGTTGTAGATCTTTTCAACTTAGTATCCATCTTCTCACACAATATAGACCAAAATTTTCCCACAATAATTGAAATCCCTATTAGATATGATAGAACAAGGAAACCAAAATAAACACAAACATTAGTGGTAAAAATCTGCTGCTTCATTTCATTTAAGATTTTTCTTGTATGGACTGAGAACACATATATTGCCAAACTGTTCTACAACGAAAAATTAGTCATGCCCATTCTTTGACATAGTATCCCTCCTATAAAAGCCATCGAAATACTTTTCCATGGCCTAGCAGGATCCAACAATGACATATACAACCAAGGCTTTTGTGTGCTACATAACACATCTGCATATGAATTTCACAACATCAACTTACATATTTAGCCAATAATATACCTTTGCTAATGTGCCAGAGTATTTGCAACACCAAAATGACGTGCAACCTGTAAAGTATGTGTTTCCCTCATTTATTATACTCTTTGTTCTCTACGCACAAAAAGCTTCCCTGATTTGTATACCTTCTTGGAGAACATAGTTTTCTTTATGCTCAAAATAGGTATTTTCAGCACATCTCAGATGCTAATATACCTCTCTGAATTCTGGATCATATTCATATTCCTCACCATATACATCATGGACAAATAGTTCAAGTTCATTATAGTGCCAAAGTTGAAACCAGCGAATGCCTCAACAACATATCAAGCAGCTGGTTAATCACACATTTCTTATATTTGATAACCAAATGAATTTGTGCAAGAAACCCGTCTATTTGTAATGCCTTGCTGCAATTCAATTTGTGCTTTCAAATATTTGAGTGGTTTGTGATTTGTGTAGAAATGGTTTCTTTTCACATCAGATAAAGCTTCTATTTCTTAATCGCTTGAACAAGACCACACAATTCTTTATCACATGTACAATAATTCAAGATAGCCACGTGGAAGAATTCTGGATGTGCTATCTAAATATGTTCTCCAGTTGGCACCTAATATATTTGACTTGAATCATACACAAATGCTACTTTTCCAAATAGTTAAGCCCTGCTTATTACATAAGGCTTCCCAAGTTCCCTCCTACTCGCACACCTATCCAAGCACACAACACATGGCACCTATGTGTGAACGTCACAAAGGAGAAAATATTTGATTGTATACTCATTAGTTGTAAACAGTTCTCATTTAACAAAATAAATTATTTAACCTTGACTACCCCCTCTTAACTATGGAATATTGCTACTCCCTATCATTTCCTTTGGGGTATTCAAACGGCTGCGCTGCAATGCTACAACTTAAATTAAGAGCCTAAGATTCCCTAAGATTGATTGCCAATGGGGTGTATTTATCCACAAATATTAACAAATGAATCAACAAGCAAGCCCAAAAGACATAATTCTTCAAAAACACAAAATTTCAAACATTTCAGTTTCTTAGAATCCCATTAAAGTCAACTAGTTTATCACCATGTGACAGTTTCAGATCCATTTCAAATCATTCTATTGACATATATTGTACATGATGGTTTCGAACTTGATTGAACATGTCTAACGAGTTCAATCCCAATCAAACCTCTATCCACAGTTGAACCCTGATTGTCTAGATCACCCCTAAACCATTATGCCTTTGTGTGTAGGTTTTTGAGTTCTCTGCAAATCTCTTATCATTGATGACTTATGTCTTCTTGGGTAAATGAGATTTTTTCAAATCACTCACTCAATTAATGTGCCTAGTGTTTGAGCACAGTAGCCTAATCAATTGATGTTTACTTTCATAATCCAATTCATATCATACCTGCCCAATTAGGAGGATTTTGGTCCCCAAAATCTTGGAGACTCGAGAGACGAAACAATTCCCCACCATTTTTTAAAATACCACTTGGCTTTGCTTGGCAATCATCCCTTCAAAACAATTTGTCAACTTTCCTACACTCCTTTCCATGACGATCTTTCCTTCCACAAAATAACATCCTTGTCCAACTCTGCTTGATCAAACAAAAAGCCTCCTTCATCCAGCTACAAAGGATGCAGAAGTTGATAATGCACCACTTGGACTACCAATAGAGGAGAGATTCACATTCCAAATACTTACAATAGTGGATATTGTGGGTACATCTGGGACAATTGATACATTAGATACACTTGAAACAAGTGGCACAGATCAAACACTTGAAACAATGGGCACAGTAGAAACCACAGGACCAGTAGCAACATTACTAGGAACATTTGAAACTTTAGTTGAGGAAATTGTGACAATAGTAGGCATTGGAACACATGATACTGAAGGCACTTTGGTAACATTGATATCCAAATTTGAAGACAAATGAGATATACTTTGAACACCTGAATCAGTAGCAACAGAAAAAAATGGCACAGTAGGGACAGGAGCAACCATAGGACTCACACTAGATGCATTAAGAGGCAATGTGGCTATGGTGCTAACGCTAGTTGATTTGCTTGAAGTAACCACCATACTTGAGATGATAGAAGAAGTACAAGATAACCAATGGAGAAGAAGTAACAACATCACCTACCGTGCTCATTACTCCTTGAGAGGATGAAGGATGTGGTATGACAGGAACAGCAGTAGGTGGAATTCCTCTTGAGAATAGTGGTCCTTGATGAAACGTTAGTTTCATCCTCATCTGACTCATAGTACTTCTTCTGCATCCGCTTCCCCCAACAGGCCTCTGCTTCTTTTTCTCTCATAAACCTCATCTTCAGCCATTGGATTCATATAAATCTCATCTTCTGCTACTTGAACATGTGAAGGGTGGTAATCAAAATCGAGCTTTGATTTCAAAGCATCACAGTGGACTTTTATCCTTCCCTTTGGATCCCAATATCTGAATATATCTGTGGGAAGGTGAAATTTGGTATCTGAGCTCCCAATTTGGTCACTGCTGGCCAAGTGGCAAAATCAATGTCTACCAAATCAAAAGGTATTGGGAACCAGACCCCTTGTTGCTTGTTCTTACATATGCCTACCACAACACACATTAGTTGCCAAGCCACCTTGAGAGTATCACAGGGGAGTTACACAACCCTCAATCCTTATAATAGTGCAGTCATCATATTACGAGCATGACCCAGTTCCAATATAGACTTTTTCGTTTTGAGGGAGACTATGGGCATATATACACCATGAATTGCCTTATTTACTACTAAGTAGAATTAATTGCATATATCAATGATAAAATTTTGGTATTTATGGGCATATAGGGCATTGTATAACACATGAATAGGGTTTCAGTGTGGCCATGAAGGGAAGGTAGGGCATTCAAACTTCAAGTATGCAGAGCATGCATCAACAATGTATGAAGTCGTGTAGAAGTTGTTAGGTGGGGAGCTTCTAGCATTTTTCATCCATCTAGTAAATCGAATGCAACGAGGCCACACCAATCGAGTACCCAATCCTCCAAAATAATTCCAACTAAGTAAGGAACCCAGGTCTAATTAACATGCTCTGTGGTTTTAAGTTTTAACCCCCATACTCTATTCAATAGGGCCATACCTATCCTAATTCCTAGTCCGAAACTAGAAATAGGAAGCTTCAAATTACTCTTCTTCCTCAAAGATGAAGCGTTTTCCGCCCATTGCTATAACCCGTCCTCCCAGACATCATTTTTCTTCATTAAGGTATCAACAAATGCTTGATTGTAAACCACCTTTGGTCCTGGTAGCTTATAAAATTCTTTGAACACATATTCCCCTACCAATGCCACTGTGTTTGCAGGGGGAACTCAAAATCCCATCTTTCAATATGAAACAAGCCAAAGCATCCATGAATATATCCTTACATGGAAACACCTCTGGCTTAGCAGCCACCTTATGAAGCCCAGAAGCCCTAATGCTTCTTAAATCTGCAATATAATGCATACCCGGGCATTGTATCTTTCTTTTGGTCAGGTCATCCATGTTTTCCACCTCATAATAGAAATCATTATATTTATTGAAAGGTTTTATCATAGAAGTTACCTGCAATGTATACGTGAATTCGAGTTCTGCCAGAGTTGGAGGAGAAGGAACTGCACTTGAGGTGGCCATTGCAAACATTGAAATTGTTCTACTCCTGTTGTTAGCACAAAGGTGATAACAGAATATGCTTTGTGACCAAATCCCCAATTTCCTTTATAACAATTTTGGTGAATGAATTGTCTTTTACCGTTATTCCTTAAAGATAGTCAGATGTCTCTTCATTGTGGTGAACCAACTGAGTTGTCTTTTCTGAGAATTAATGGCCAATTTCATATTTCAGAGGTTCACATTGTGTTATTCATACTTTAAGTGGCATTGATGGTGACCCCGTGTGCACCGAGAGTTCGGCACCAGTTTTTGACTCTAAGTTTATTTATTCATCACCGTCCACGATTCCAAATCCTTGAGATTTGTGCCGTCAGGGCTCTTCCTCTGATTTTCCTATTTTCGTTCTTGCAAATTCTGAAGATTGTCATTGTTCCACGTGTCCAGATGCCTGAGGGTTGTGCCCTCTGAATTTACAGGCCCTTTTATTGCTTTAAGCTCTGTTTACTTCAGGATCTGAAGGCTCGTGATTGGATCCAAGTGGTACCTTATCATGTCCTCTGAACTGACGGGGTTCCTGGGCTCTTAAAAGGTTATCTCCATTTTGTGGCTCGTAGGCCAACAAAACCGTGGTTGGCCCACATGTCTCAATCTCTTGGTCTCTGAACTCTTAGATACTTGACCTTTCAATTGATAACCCTTTTGCCATGGAACACGAGATCTTCAGGCTTTGTGACAAGTGTCCAAATCCCTGATATCCTTGTCGCCGGGGCTTTTAGACTTTATTTTAAAGTCTTCATGTTGATCAACGACCTGAGTCTCAAGCTTATTGCCACGTGTCCTCTTCCTTTTCCTGGTTATACATCATTCAATAAACAAACTGTGAAATCACTTTTAAACATAAGTAAAGCTGCTAAACAAAGCACAAACTAAGCCTGAAAGTTGACACATGTTGCTCATTACGGGCTCTAAATCTTACGGGGTTTTTTCACCAAGTGGAAACATAAAAAAGGGAACGAAGCAAACACTGAGAACATGTGATTGGCTCAGGTTTCAATCGGCCTTTCTTGTTTTATAAACTATATGAAGAGCTTGTTCAAACCTAACATAAACTAAATTTTTAACGGCATTTAAAAATTGTGTTGAGACCAAATTAATACCGAAGGAGGGTCTAATTTTCACAAGTGTTTTAAGCTAAGTTTCTTGGGTATCCCTTAGGAACATGATCAACAAGAATGCTCTGTAAAATGTGAGAATACTTAAGAAGAGTGTGCAACCATGAAGAATCAATTTTGACATTTTCATTTCAAAATTCTCCTCCTTTCGTTTTTCTTCTTGTTTCATTTGGTTTAACATCCATTTCTCCACAAAATAAAGCTCTTCAAAATCTCAAGAGAATCCCCACTTTCTGTGAAAAAGTAGGGGCATGCTGTGCACAACAAACGGAGACCACTACGGGTAAAACACTACTAAAGTGTTTAGAACTTAGAATCCTTGATTTCACTAACTAACAAAGACAAATAATTGAAAATAAGCAACATATTAGTAAATCATGAAGATTAAGTACAAGTTATGATTTCATTACATGACATACTTGGTCAAAACACTTTTAAGAGTTATAAGTGTGTGAAATGTGTATTCAATCCATCTTGATATACCTTACATCCACACAACTAGACTTATGTTTTGTTGTTAGCTATCTTTCTCGAATTTTGTCTAAATTGAAGCTCATTCGGTGGGCAACAGCAAAACGAGTTCTAAGATATGTCAAAGGTACTCTTGACTTTGGCATTCTATATCAGAGAGTCTCAAATTTCTGATCGATTGGTTATACAGACCTTGATTGGGAAGGATCAGTGGGTACTTGGCAGTCTACCACTATGTACATCGGTTCTTTTGGTTCAAGAGTCGTTTCATGGCAGAGTAAGCTTCAACCTGTTGTATCTATATCTTCTACTAAAGCAAAATACAAGGCAGTTGTCAGTGCCAGTTGTGAAGCAATTTGGTTACGTCGGATTTTGATTGATCTTCAACTTCCTCAAGCTACACCTACTCCACTTTCTATTTTCTGTGACAATCAAGGTGTATTGAAGATGGTAAAGAATTCAGTATATCATGCCCACACTAAGTACATTGAGATTCATCATCACTATATTCGATACTTGGTTGATGCTAGTGATATAGCTTTTCAATTCTGTACTAAGGAGCAGCCTGCAGATCTAATGACTAAACCTCTTGGTCCCATCTTGTTTGTAAAATTTCGGGACAAACTTGGAATTGTTTCTAGTGTAGTCATTGGGAGAGGAGGGTGGGGTGGGCGGGGGTGAGGGAAGTGGGGTGGGCGGGGGTGATATATCTTAATATAGTAGTTAATGTAAGAACAAATAATTAGTTATCTACTAACTAATGTTCAGTTGTAACCTCCTCAACTATTTTGTAACCACTTCCAACATAATAAAATGACAGACACACAAACTCTAAAGTGTGCATTTCAGTTTCTCTTCATTCTTTCTCTGTTCACATATTCTAACAACACCATGGTCGCCCACCATAATATAGCTTTTTGATTAAATACCCACTCTTTAGAATTGTGCAATTGAAAAGCTATAAAATATGTATTTTGTTCAATTTTATCGTATTTTTAAATTTCTATATATTTTTAATTCACCTTCCCCAATATCTAGGGAATTTTTGTCATCCCGAAACACTCCTGCCCCTTCCACACTGCCACTCCCCCATCACAAAACTTGGAAAAAAAAAAATTGGGTGGAGAAACTCAGAAATGTGTGTAATGTTTTGGCTTATCTCTAGATTGACGGAGTCCCTCATCTAATTTGTGTAGAAAAATCAGAGTGTTGCAGCTAAGGCCATTGATTTCGCTATGTTGCACAGAAACAGAAACGGATACGAAACACGGAAACAGCAATTTTCAAAAAACCTTGGATACGAAACGTTGCCTAAAACGTCCGTACAATATATTATTAAAAAATAAATATATATATATATATATATATATATATATATATATGCATAATACTCATTTTATAATTGTAAATTTGTAGACCATAAGAGATAATTGATAAAGCACTCAAAATATTTTGTATTCATTGAAATTTGAACTTCTAAAGAGTCATAACTCATCATTCAACATGGTTACAATTTCAATGATTCACATATACATGATAATAATCTAGATAAGTTGGACATTTTTTTTTAAATTAAAAAAAAAAAAATTTAAAAAAATTAAAAAAGTTTCCGGAAGCGTTTTTGTATCCGCTTTTGCGTTTCGAAACGTTTCTACATGGATACGGGACCCCAGGGGCGTTTCGGTGCTTCTGAGGATTTCGGAAGGCCATGACATGTTGCTTTAATCAAATTCAAAGATTGCTTTTGCACAACTGAAAGGGTTTAGAACAGCACAGAACTTAATGAAATAGTCGAAAATACACATATCTATATGTTGAAGATCCGAATTGCTAGGTAATGCTGATTCCTTTTCCAGGGATGGCAATTTTTAGATTTAGAAATTATTTTACTACCATTGGTGGTATGAAGCTTTTGGTATCGAGGAATGGATTGAAAGCGTGACATTGAAGGGATATGTGAAGGGATTGTGGAGGGTTGATTAGGATTTACAAGCAAGCGATTGAAAGTTTTACTATTTATAAATTCAAAAGACGAAGTGGTTGACAGGGAATAAATTAAACTTTATACGTAATGGTACGTTGCTCTATCCCAAGCCATTTACTCATAAAACAAACATGCATGGCAGTGGGAGGGACTAGGGCTTTTAGTTAAAAGCTTGTGAGGGGGTGGTAGGCAGGGGGCATTACAGTAGTGTTATGATGAAAGTTAGGTAAAGAGATTTCTTGATCATGATTATTGAAGTTGAAAGTGATTTTTCTTAGAATAAAAGATTACTCTGTGCCATGGTCTTTCTTTTTCATTCTAGTGCTGTGAGAAATTATTTGTGAGTTGGTACTGCCAACATTTCCTTACCTCCTTAGCTATTTCCATTTGAGTACAACATACTTTACCCAAGTAATCAACAAGGTTATTTGGTATGTTTTTCACTAGTATAAATTGCAATCCTTTGAAGCCTTGAAGAAGAATTGTTATTATTTCCTTTTGTGTCTAAGACAAATGATAAAATGGGGGATTGATCTATACCTAGTTGGACATTGGAGCCAACAGGAGATCTTTTTTTGCCATGTTCAATACGAAAGTCAAATCTCCTATAATTCGAGCTCTTGGGTGAAACCCTTAGTGTGAGATATTTTCAACTCTTTTCTAATCATTCACTTGAATTTCCTCTCAGACATGACACAGACAAAATGAAGTTGTCACAGTAGAGTAAAGTTAATGCATGGGTGTTTATTAACATGTGCATGGGGAGTTAGCAGAAATTCTTTATCGAAGCAGAATGTGGGCCTATTTATTCCATTACCCTCTATTTTTGGAACATTTTGATGCTTGGTTTTCCTGCCGCGTGTCATTGTTTCTATTATTATCCAAAGAGGGGGACAGCTCGGTGACGACTAATAAAACAATATATAAAATTTATATATATTACAAATATAACATAAATAAATTAAAATTAGCTGAAGGCTGAAACCATGAATCGAATTATTCATCACATAAGCAAAAATCCAATATTTATTACTGAGTCATTGCTAGAGAATCAAGATATATTGATACAACAATACATCAAGATTCAACAATAAACACACAGCCTCAAAGCTGAGAGTCGTGAAAATGAACAAAAAAAAAGACTCAAGAGTACATGACGATAATACATATTATCATGTAATCATTAATCAGCATTAAAAGAGTACATGTGCCATAACAAATATATATGATTTTGTCATTATACCATTAGAGTACTTGTCAATATTGTAGGCAATGTTGACAATAATATCCATTTGTGTTACACCACATGTCAAATACCTTGAATGTGTTTGCAGAATGTGTCTAGTTATGTAGTTTAAAACTTTTGTATGTATAGCAATTCATTTATTGGCATTTTTAGCCAATGTAATTGTCAGCAAATTGAGCCTTCTGCTCTATATTTTGCAACTGAACTGCATTTCCCCTATTTTCTCACCTTTTCAAGAGCTTTCACATCTCCTTGTTTTTTGCAGTCTACAGATCTTTTATCATCTTGCAAGTAAAATTTTTAAGGGGTTTGAGCATTGAGCAATGTTCTCTTCGCCAATGTTCATCCATTCAAAATTCCATCCCTTTTTCCAATTGTTATCTTCTTTACAATCAGTTTTGGGGCAAATCTGAGCTTGCATGTATTCACAGTTGGCCTTAGGATTGTTTGGGGCCTCTATGTTGCCTTTGCAATCGGGAGGCACCCTCAGATGAAACCTTATTTGCCTTTGGTTTGACGTAGTCATGCTTGAGGCCATTCAATGTTGTCGAGCAGAGTATTGACCTCAGGGATTAGTCCCACATTCAGCAGGGGCGGTAGTGCCCAAGTGTTTATATAGAAAAGTACTCCCTTTGTTAAGTGGAGCAAAGGCTCCACATAGTCAAACTTTACGAAAATCGACCAAGTGTTCAGCCCCAACCACAAAGAAAAATCAGATCAAAGCATGGGTCCAAGATCACACGGTACGATTTTGGGCCACTTGATAAGAATTGGTTTCAAGGCTTAGAATGTGGCCGAAATTGCATAAGATTGTGCCACGTGATGCAATCCCATGGAATTGGGTGTTGGACATAGTTGAGCGAGAAGCAATTGAATAGAGCAAAGTTGGCTGAAAATGTGATTGTCCGAATGAACGACGCTTGACCCCAAGCTCGGGCCAAAATCGGTCAAGGTGGAAAGTTGGGAATGCACCATGTGGCACGATTCTATGCATTCAAGTGGACTCCAAATGGGTGACAAGTGACACATTTCCTTGTAGTTAGGTGTTGGGAAAATGGGGATTGAGTGGCGGTCGGCCGAATATCCAGAGGCCGAATGGGTGACACTTGGCCTTGAGCTTGGGAAAATCGATTAAGGTCGAAAACCGAGATTGTACCACGCGGCGTAATCCCATGTAGTCGGGCACCAAGGAGAACGGCGGCGAGAGAAACAATTTGAAGCCTCATGGCCTGCCACTTAGCCCAATGAGGAAAATAATACATGACTATAGTCTAGAGATTTTTTTCTCTCCGAGTTTTATGGCACGGGCTAGCTTGTAGGGCTCTGCATTTTTGGCCATAACTTTTGATTGGGGCCACCAAATCAAGCAAAATTGCATCCATTGTAAAGCTCTCGAGGAGCACTTTTCAATGGGGCGTGTATTGGGCCCCGTTGTCATGTGAATTAACTAGCCCAAAAATGCAAAATTTTCATCATGAAAACCAAGCCACAAAGTGTAAACTTTTCTTCAAAATCTTCGCGAATCCCTCTCCTAGTCAATCTATCTTTCGTGTCATGATCATTTTGACCTTGTAGGTTCTCCTAATGTACATTGAATAAGCATGTACAAGTTTTCAAAATGATGTGATAAGGTAAATTCTTTCATTCAATAAAGTGCAGGAGAAGACTAGTTCTTCGACATGCTAGAAAGGCCAATTTTGGCCATTTGGGGCCTATGTACATCCTCGAGAGGGTTCTAAAGAGGTCATAAACATCTAGGAGGTGGTATTGGAGAGCATTGAAGGTGTTGGAAGTGGTTTAGGAAAATTTAGGAAAGATTTGGTGATTTAGGGGCAGTTTGCAAAAGCAGGTTTTTAGGTGTAAGGAATGAACAGTCAAATTGTGAACTGAACTTCTCTGGATGATTCTGAGAGCTGTTGGGAGTTAGGAGGCAAACAAGTAGGCAATGGAAAGCTTGAAGAATCCTCTACATGGTGGTAGCATCAAATTTGATCCAAGGTTTGATGGTTTCTTGAGACAGTTCAAACTTTGCAGGTGTACCTCATTGTCCCGATAAAAAAAGGGGCATTTTTGGAGTTTGGCAGAATTAAGGTTTGAAACATGTGCCATTGGTCTTAGAATGGTCTTTGGAGTCATATTCATATAAAATTTCACCTCAAAAGTCCATCTGGAGCTCCCATGGGGTGAAGATTTCATGCTCTCAAGCTATTTTGGGTAAGCCTAGTGCAAAAATTAGCTTTCCAAATGAAGTAAGGCGTGTTTTGTTGCACCTCTTGTCCCTTTGTCCCCAAGGGGACAAGGGGACAAAAAAATTGTGCCCAATGCATCCTTGTAACTCTTCCCAACACCCATGTGTAGTCAAGTCAACCCGGGTTGAGTCAAAGCTGAGTTAGGGAGAAGTGTGAGTGAAATCCCATCCTTAGCCAATTTTTTCCTCAGTGCCACGTGTCACCACCTTGCTCCAAGGTGCCCTTTGTTGTCCCTGATGTCCCCTTTGTCCCCAAGGGACAAGGGGACAAAAACATGCCCATGTGCATGCCCTACTCCTCCTCATCTAAGTTCATGTGACCCTCTCCATCAGCAGCAAGGGTGTTTGCTTGGCTCCTCCATCTCACTCACCTTCACTCCTAGCAGGGCTGCCACTTGTCTCACCATCTTGCTCCAAGGCGCCCTTTGCTTACCCCCGTTGTCCCTTTGTCCCTTTTCACCATGAAAAACCATATTTTAACCTCATTCAAACTCTCATCTAACCCGGGGTTAAACCATATACAAAAGTGAAATAAAATTCATTATAACTCATTTTTGAACCATTTCTTCAACATAGTTTTCTATTCCTCCATTGTTTTTTGTTGTCACACCTGAAAAACCTCCATTAATGGCTGCCATGCCCCAATTTTTTCCAAAAAGACACATAGATCCTTCTTCAGTTTTTCTCAAAGATCCGGCGGGTAAAATCACTTGAAAATTGGAGCAAAATGATCATCAAAAATTCTTCTTTCCAAGCCATTTTTTGCAACATGAAGAAGCTAATTTTTAGGGATATTGAGGATTGTTTTTTGTCAAATTCTTCAAACTCCTCGAAAATTTTTCACTTTCCGAAGAGATCCGCATGAAAAAAGCTCTGAAATTGGAGCAGAAGGATCCTGCAAAAAAAAATCTAGTTTTTAATGACATTTCTTGCACGATGGGGTTGTTGATTTTTCAAGATATGGAGGACTGAGTTTTTAAATATTCTGCCCCTCCTAAAAAAACTCATTTTCCCACTCAAAGTAACGAAGGAATCATCTGAAATTTGGAGCAGGGAATCTTGGAATAAAACCTAGAATTTCAAACTAAACAAGAATCGACACTTGCAGCAACTTACTAAAAATAGCATGTGTTCATGAAAAGGCATGTCTAAAAATAGAAAGTGGTCAAATGAGGTGAATTCTTAGCATTAAGTGGTCCTAAGTGGAGTAGGTAAGAAACATCAAGAAGTGAAAATAGTGCAAAATTGCTAAAAATAAAGCAACTTTTGCTCCACTTGCTAAAAATAGAAAGTTTTTAGATTTTTGGTGTAAAAGTTGTGGTGGCTCTATTTTCATTATATTGTTGCTTTTGCCATCATCATGAGGTCAAGAAGATGTTTCATGGCTCAAACAAGAAAATTAACCCTCCACAAGCTTTCAAAGGATCCTAAAGCATCATTTTGATCACATTTGTGTCAAGGAGCATATCAAAGCACATCAAGGTGTAGCAAGTGAAACCAGGAACATTATGAGGTCAAAAAGAGTTTGAAAAGAGTCAAGAGCTCCATTGAAATTCAAAGTCATCAAGAGGATGATCATCATAAGCATGATGAGAGAAGCTCATTGTGAAGGAAGGAAGTCATCTCAAGCAATGCATACCTCGCGAAGTGTTTCTAAACACTTGATCCATGCTTGATAACAAGCCCACATCTTGCAAGTCAGAGGAGGTGGAATTTGCGGTGTCTCAGTGCAATTTGGAGGTCAAAACATGTAACTCATCATCAAGCTCCATTAAGAGGTTCAATCCTCCATATGGAGAAGGAACCCATTTCCACGAGGAGAAAATTGAGTAATGGTGTCAAGATGTTATAGGCATGTTTCCACTCAAGTGACATCTTGGTCAAGAAAGTGAATTGTGAAGTGAAAAAGGTGTCATCATGTGATCAAAAAGTGAAATGTGAGAGCTCATGGATGAAGTCAAGTCATCATGAGGGTCATCTCTTTGAGAAGCAAGTCAAAGTGAGCTAGTCAAGCTATCAAGGCACTCAAGACCACCATGTGAAGAATCAAGAAATCATCCCATGAGAAGCATATGAGAAATAAGGTATGTAAGCATCCCAAATCTGATTTCATTCAAGAAGTACTCTAGAGTTGAGAAAGGTAAATAGGTGATCTTCAAGTGTGGCATATGTATGCAAGAATGAGAAATCATCCCAATTTCATTTGATGTCATTCACAATAGTGTTCTTAAACACTCAATCAAAACACTTGGTAATGTGGTCATTCCTCAAAGAAGAAAACATCACCAAACAAATCATTTCGCAACAATCGAGGGCCATTGAACAAGAATCTCAAAAAGAAAGATAATGAAAAGAGGGTTCACAAAGGTTCCCTATTCTAGGAAGCTTCATAAGAAGGTGAGAATCATCGAAAATCCCATAAAACCTCTTGAGTCAAGTAAGATTGGATCCATCATGCCCTCTTCTCTTCATTGGCATCCAAATGTGTCTTTCTCGGTGGTGGAACTTTCCCATAAGAGGCATCTGAGCAAGAAAGTGCATGAGCATTCTAAGGATGATTCCATTCAAAGAAGATTCTAGAGCAATAGAAAGGAAAAAAAGGTATGATCTTCATGAGCATCATATTTACAAGAATGGGAAATCATCTTTGTTTCATTTGTTTCATCCACTTGGTAGTGTTCTTAAACACTCACCTAAAACCTTGTGGTGTGATCATGCCTCAAGAAGGAAGAGACATTGCCATCACCTCATTTCATTCCAACAAGTGGCCACATGACAAGAATTTCACTCAAAGTAATCCTTTCACCTGCATGATGAAGATTCATCTCAATAAGAGGAGGAAAACATCAAAAGAGTTTGAGCATCATGGAGTTGTTTCTTGTGATCATTGGGGTAAATTGTGAAAGCCTAAGAAGAAAGAAAGTGATCCTTATGTCCTAACTCATGCTATTGAAACCATCATGTTTCCATCACAATGTAGATATCATAACAATGTTCTTCAACACTAATTCAATGTCTTGGATTGTTTCTACATCTCATTAGAAGGAGTAATTTACAACCACGGTGTTCTAATTCCACAGATGGTCACTTAGAAACAAGTGAAATCAAGAACATCATGAAGCCTATGGGGTGTTGAAACATCAAAATTTAGGTCATTAAGGCAATAGTCATAAGAAGCATGAAGAGAGGATCATCATGGGTGATGTTAGTGGTCATCCCAGGTTCACTTTGCAATGCCTCACAACAATGTTTCTAAACACTTATTCAACACTTTGGAGTGTTCTTCATCTCACAACAAGGAGGAAGCATATGCAATCTCAAGTGTTTCAATTCAACAAGTGATCGAGGTCAAGATTCTCATTCATGAAGCATTTCCTCAAAGGAAAGCTCATCATCCTCAAGGATCATGAATGGCTAGTTCTTCATCAACAATGGCTTCATCTTCATCAGATTAGTCAACCCTCTCTCTCTCTCTCTCTCTCTCCTCTCTCTCTCCATATTCTAATTTTCATTAAGAATGTACTTTTTGCTATTTCATCCTATTCACTTAAGTGACCCTCAATATTTAACATTGTAAGAGTCCTTTTTCACTAATAAGAAAAAGACTCACCTCTAGGAAGATGAAAGGTCACAAGTGATGGGGATAGGTGAAAAGTCATGTGGGGGTAGATGAAGAGACAATTTGTAATTCTATAAATTGGAATGGCTTCTCCATTCCAAGGGTTGGCAATTGTTGATTGAATGTATGTTGTTGAGATTACCACTACTACATCAAGCAATAAAAGTTGCAATTCTTCTATTTCTTGTCTTATCTCTCTCTCTCTCTCTCTACTTTCCAACTTTGCATACATGATAATCTTGTAAAACCAAGAAAGGTGTTGCGCCTTTGATAAATGAGTCAATGGAATTTTGTGTCTATGATTTGTTGTCTTATTATCATTGTTTGCATTGTTGTGTTCTTCTAATTGAATGTGGACCTACTCTGGTTATTGTATGTGAATTTTGTAAGCCTACTCACAACAGTAACCCTCTCTCTCCTTATTTCCCAACTCCCCTTTACCTCTCTTCGCTACAAATTCCTCCCTTTTTCTCCCTCACTTTAACAGATTGTGCACCATATGCATTAATATAACTCTAGTTGTGGCTCGTATCTACCCTCTATTGTTGTATTATTGTCTCCTTGCCTAATCTTTGTGGGCTATACTATGTGTGGGTTATAGTTGTAGGGTATTAATGCATTGTGTTTAAAATGACAAGAGAGTGTCCCCTACTTCTCTGGTGCAATCACTGCCCCCTTTTATTTTCATGTTTTCTCTCTCTCCTTTCCCCTGGCAATTGTTAGCTTAGTTAGGAGTAGCGGTGGGCATTAGAGTTAGTTTAGGATCAGAGCTGGCTATTTCTGAAGGAATGACTTGAAGGAGCCAGGGCCCCATGCCTTAGAAGACTCACAAAGCTACCAGGGCCGCACATCCTAGGAGGTACTCCCAAAGCTGCTGGTCCATTTCCATTGGACAACAGTAATGTCTAAATTAAAGCCCATTTCCATTTTTCATTGACTTAAAATCAGATATTGACTTCAGTAGGGTAATTTTTTCATGTTTCAGCACTGATAGTTTCTTTGGAGTGTATGACTGGTTCACTATTAATTTCTTTGGAGTGTATTTCAAAATTGCAGACATCGCAAACTTGACAATTACATAACTTGCAAATAGGCACAACTCTATTACAAGGAAATCTCTTTTAAGTGTGTCAAGTTCAAACAAACAAATGTTGCTAGTGACAAATTTTTAAGTTCCGTATGGGACACCACAGTAGAACATTCCTCAAATGTCCCAACGACGTCACATGGTACACCATACCCTGTAGTGTTCCTTAGCAGCTAAATTTCCTTAGACATCCCGGGAACTGTCCTAGAATTCAGGTGGCGTCCCTTTTTTCCCCTCATTAGGGGTGGATGGGGAGACATTTCGTCCCCGTCCCCAAGTTCCCAAAACATCAGGGATGGCTTGGAAATGGGGGTGCGCTTCCCCATGTAACACTCTTTTTTGGGCCTCTGTGTAGTTTTCTCCAGCACGGATGGCAGATACATTTTGGAAACCAGGTTTCCATATTTTGTTTTAAATGTAAGTTGGGTTTTATCTGGCAGCTACTGCCAATGTGTATATTTTTCTATCATTACAATATTTTAATACTTGGATACGGATACGGCGGAATACAGGGCTGTATATGTAGCCGGTATGGATACGGAATGGATGTGGCCCAGGATACGGTCTGCACAGTCCAGATATGGCTGGATAAGTCTGCAGACATATCCGGACCGTCCAGACAGTATCCTGGTGTATCCAGGGCCAAAAATAAGTTTTTAAAAAAATCTATTTTTTCAGCATTAAAACATAAAATGACCCCTTTTTTAAAAATACTATGACACCCTAAACAAACAGTGGGGTCTGATCTTGGGAACAAATCTGACCAGGAGGGAACAAGCACAATCGACCCAAATACTCTTTATCTGATCACTTACAGGCAGATTCAATTCTGGACAAGGAACGATTGTGACAGTAAATCTAAATCCCACCACAAATCTGATTTTCAGTTTTGTGCTGCTATAAAACCAGAAAATAAGATCAGTAGCTCTTGATATACATGCATCTTCTGTTTTAATGATCACATGAAGATTCAGACCCTGCTGCATTTTTATGTAATAAATACTTAGATATTTATTACGACGTTTCATTTGGCATTGTATAGATAATCAGTAGAGTTTTGCGGTCATTTTGTTTTTTTATATGCATATTATGTGGTTAATTCTATTTATCACACTAAATATATATATATATATATATATATATATATATATATATATTGTACTGCCGTATCCGGGGGAGGAAAAAAATTCGCCATACCCATGTATCAGAAACGTATCAGCTACTTAAGTTTTAATGCTCAGAAAATAAAAATGTACCAATTAACAAAGAACTTCACATATATCTTACTTTATATAAAAGCAACCAAATCTCTTATCTCGGTACGTTTCCATTTGCAAGATAGTATATCCTTTTCCACTTGTCCTCGAAAACCTTTCATGAGATATCATTTTTGCCTGAGTATGACACATAACCAAAGATGAAGAAAAACAATTAGACATGAAAACTAAACATCTAAACAATTTTACAAATATTGAAAAAATATTTTCTATCTTTAAATTGGCTATATACATGGCAGATTATAGACTACTCTCCCATGAAGTATTAAAGGAAAGCTGGAGGTTTCTACAGCATTAGTCCAGCACTAAAATGACAAAAAGAATATTAGTCTTAATCCCAATAGGAAGTCTCAACACTATTCTTCAGAAAGACTTTATAAGGTGAGGAAAATTCACTTGGACATGGAGAACTATACTTAAAAAGATCATTGCAATGGCACCCATTACAAACAAACCATAGATTGGCACAGTAAATAAGTGGGTGAAGATGATAAATTTCCGTTCATATTATTATTTGTAAAATCAGATTGGCCTTCACAAAGAAATGCACATTATGGAAAAATGAGAAGACTAATGCTTTTTTGTATAGATATGAAAGAGCTAACAATTGGATTTACTGATCTCAGCATCTTTATTCCCTCATATTGTCTTCGTGTGAGCAACTGAGGTTGCATCTCAGTTGTTTCCATTTTGTTGCAGTTGATTTCTCCATCTCATTATATGCTCCCTTTAAATGTGTTTAAAGCTCATAGCTAACTTAGTACCTAATGTCCTGTGAGTCTGTAACTGTTACAGCTAGATATGCATGTTTTCCTGTGTGCATATATATACCATGTAGGAATTGGCCTTCCAACATATATGCACACAACTTGATAATCTAAACAAGCATGTGTGTATCAACTGTTCTGTACCATCAATTTACTGGGTAACATAGAGAAGCACCGACAAAATCAAAATTCGGTTGCCTTTGCTAACACATGCACTGCAGATAGGTGAAGAAGGAATCACATTTGCTTCACAAAATAAAAATGAACAGCTTGAGAAACATCTAACAGGTTTTGGCTAATTCCATCTATGGTGTTTAAAAAAGAGTACCCACAAGGTGAAAAGTGGCAATTCAGTTATAAGGATAATCCCAAGATGCCCATATTATAATTTCTGTCCTGAAATAATAATGTCATAACATCTCACATTGAACTGAAAACCAGTTTCTGTAGAAAATGGCCAACCTACTTACTCAAATTGATGGATGCAATATCACATCTACAACCTCTAACAAAACAAGCTATAAAATCCACAAAAACTTCATCCAACTTGTTTCAAATATTATCCTCAATATATATAACTTAGCGACTTTGTTTAAAGGAGGAATTTTGTACCTAGTGTAATAGTTAATAACTGCTTCAGCTTCATCAATATCATATCGAGGAAAATCATAACGAACATTCACAGGAGTATCCGGCAAGTGTTTACTAAGCTTTCCCACTGCAGTTGAGTGAGAATACGCTGCAACCATC
Organism: Taxus wallichiana var. yunnanensis; assembly: GCA_018340775.1. Taxonomy (NCBI): domain Eukaryota; kingdom Viridiplantae; phylum Streptophyta; class Pinopsida; order Cupressales; family Taxaceae; genus Taxus; species Taxus wallichiana. The sequence goes on from CM031238.1 coordinate 281,223,747, forward strand.
ATGTCATTGTGTAACATTGAACGATATGGCTTGACCTGAGACAACAAAATAAACAACTTCAGTCATGCAAAATCCTACTTTTCAATTTTTCTACACTAATGAATATAAAAACCTATTGACTTCAGAAAATCTCCTTAAAACCAAAAGCATTAGTCAAAGGCTAAAACCATTCTCCATCACTCACACAATCTAACTAGTATAGATGAGACCTATGAAAGCATTTTAACCAATAGTTTTTAACAATGCATATCCTTTATTGTTCCCTTCTTAAGATTACCCTTCCAAGGGAATAAACAAGAGACATTTACTGCACTCAACACAAAATACATTGACAAGCGTTACAACAAAAGAAGAAAAGTATTTGATGACCACACAGCCAGAACCATGCATTTTAAATCCACATTTGGAAGACCAAGAACACAGAAAACTGGTGTATAGGCATGGTCAATCAATGTGATTTAGAATTATAATAAATTTATTCTATGCAATCAAAATGACCAATTGGTCATGTGGAAGTATCATTTATGTTTTCAATTTCAACTCTTTAACTTTATTACAAAAAAACAGATGTATGTAACACAAACCATTTCTCCTGACCACCTGCATTATGTAAGCCACATTTATCAATGGATATATAACATCTAATATACATGAAGGAATTTTGGTTTTTGATAGACCAGGGCAGGTCAGCCAATCTCATGTGAAAAGGTTTGCTTCAGACCAGATCAAGTTGGCCAATAAGGATGTTTTTAATCCCAGAGTGCCTGTAAATGTATATTCAGTGAATCATGTGCATCATCGTACGCATAAGGCACCTTCTCCAATATTGTAAATACCAGTCTTCTTATTCTTAACAGGTTCCCTTGCCTCTCCTGTATTCAGCAGATATACACGCCACCCTTACAATGGGGATGCAAGTGTGATTAATTATGTCCTTGCAAACAGGGTGTTGATTTGTAACACTTGGAAGTTTCATATCTCTCACCAGCTTCCCCTTGTCATTGTCTTCTATTATATCTTCTTCGCCATCATCATTCCTTCCTTCCAGATCCTCCAACAATTATCACACCGTAATTCATTTTGATACTCAGCATACCAATGCTTATGACATGCGTTCTCGGCTTATTTCTGACTATTATTCCCTTTTCCTTTCTGCCATCATAGAAAAATATGACCTTTTATTCTGTGCCCTTTGACGGGCTGCCCTTAAATCATTTCCTCCAGCTGTTCACCACTCCAAATAAATTTGTCCCTTCGGTACTTGTCCCATGAATCGCTGCTATTATAAGTAATGGAAAACCACAAATATAAAATTGTATTTGGCCACTCACGGAGAATACCATTGCCTTTTGCAAGGAAACTAATGTCAGCTTCCCTCATCTAAGCAAAATGAACTCCTTTATACGTCCAATGGGATGAGCTCAAGTGGTTAAAGTTAAAGCATCGGAGTTCCCAAAGGGAAATCTCCAGTTCAAATTCCCAAGAGGGATGAAAAAGTGTTGAGATTGGGTAAATCACTTCATCCAACTTGTTAGGTGTGGTGTACCCCAATAGGCAATGTTGGGTGCTAGTCTTGGTTGAATTTGACAGAAGAGGTACTCCTCAGTCGTGGCAACTATGCTAGAGGTTACCCCATAAGGAGAATTTACTGATAGAAAAGTGCAAGCTCCTTGATGCTTTTCATAATTCCCTTAAGACCTTTTGGCATAACCTCTTCGAAAATTGACGCCCAAACTTGGGTATGCAGTGCAAGTTCTCATTATGATTTCCATGACAAGTACCCTATTAAAGCTCCCTCTCCTTGGACTTCCTATCTTTGATTTACTCCTGCAGAAATTACACAGACTATTAGGAAGTACTCCAATAGAAAAGAAACAATTTTGTGGGGCTCAAGTTTGTGTTTCTCAAACATGGTACATTATTCACTCCATTCATAAATCAGGCAATGACTACTAACCGAAGAACTAAAGGACTATCAAGATTAGGCATGTGTTTTCCAAACATTAGGTCACAGATGAACGCGCTGCTTTTTGAGCAGCTAGAGCATGGTATGTTCAAAGGAAGGGGGTAAAGCAAGCTTCAACAGATATTTTCAAACCATTGACAGAAATTTTATCGCTTTTGAGTTATTATTGAAGATGCACATTAATGGCCTTCCAAATTCTTTTGCTGCTTGGTTGAGTTTAGAAATTCCTTTGGCTTTGTGCCCAAGTACTTGATATTTCAAAGGCCGCATGTTATTTATATCTAAGAGCCCTTTACTGCTGCAATCATGAGGGTTTACGAGACAACAATGGGAAAACACCAAGTTGCTACAGGCTTTGATTTTGAAGTGTACATTTGGGATCAAGGGATGCCCTCAACCACCAACTATTTGGGATGGTTGTAACTTACATCACACCTTAATCTGTCTTGTTTTATTGTTGACAATGTGGCCCCCTATCTAATTCATACGTGAGATCGCAAAGACTATTACAAGTTCTTTCTTGCTTTTGTGAGCTTTGTTCACTAGTGGCTTAGCCCCATTAAAACTAAGGTTATGGTCTTGACTCTTGCTATTTCAAGTGATGTTATCTTCAAGTTTCAATTTACTACAAAGGAAAGCTAATGAAGATCACAACACCTTACACTCTACTTTGGGTTCAGCTAGCAAGTTGAGGTCAGTCTTTGTAGACAACTGTTAAAATATAGCACTTTATATAGCATGTAAGACAGTTATGTAGTTGTTCGGTTGGTAACTGTTCAACCAATCTGTAACCACCTCTTCACATATAAATAAACCTCTGCCTGTGTCATTTGAACAGTGCAGTTTGCTCTCTCTATTTCTTTCTTCTCTTTGCACATGCTAACATTGGTATCAGAGCGTCCAAAGTTGCAGTTCGAGGAAGCCTCCAAGAGGTACGAACCATAAATTCGAGGAAGCCCTAACAAGGCACGAATTTGATAAAACGTGGGGTATTTGGAGAAAAATACCAGACGCTAGGGCAAAGAAGGAAGAAATTCCTCCATTCGAGGACAAAGAAGACGGTTTTTCGAGGGCAGAGAAGACTATATTGTCTGTGTGAAGTCGTAGTTCGCTGTTGCTGCCGGAAATCGTGGGTCCCTATTCACGAGAGCAGAATCGTGGACAGAAAAAAAGCAAGACGAGGCACAGAAATTCACAGTTCGAGGGCATAAAGTCGAGGAGGCGCGCGATGTATTGGCCAACAGAGCCAGAGATGTGAAAAACACAGTCAGAGTTGGAAAAAAACTAATCGCGAGGGCAGAATATCTGTTGAACAGTCGTTTTTGTAAAATCGTGGCGCTAGAAAGCAAAACAAATCCAACAAAGAAAAACATGGCGCTAGAAGGCACAGCAAAAACCCACCATTCGACGAGTAATGGCAAACACAGTCACCAGTTAAGGTCATTGAAAAAGCTCCATTTGGAGAAATCGTGGAAAGCCAGGGCATGGCAGAGGCAAAGTTGTGACGGATGAAGAAAGGAGTTGAATTCTCGAAGGGTTCGAGGGCATTATTTGTTTTCTTTCATCAACAAAGGTATTCACATTGCTTTTGAATAATCAAATTCGGAGGAATAAGTAATAATATTTTTAATACAAGCAACTATAGTTGGGTGATTTGCATATTTTTAATATTACTTGTTGGAATAAGTAATACTTGGTGGAATAAGTATTATTTTATTGAGTGTGGGCAAAACTATTATTTTATTATTTCCGTTCTTTTGGAATAATAAAATGGCAAATATATCACACTTGACTTTGCCTTAGGAGACACAAAAATTAACGGACACTAATTTTAATGTATGGAGCCATAAGATTTTAACGGTCGTGGATTTTTTGTGATTGTGATAAAATAATCAAGGGTGATGAACATCGACCAGCAAAGAACTTCGAGGATTATGACAAACGTCATAAGGAAGCATTATTGCTTCTCAAATTATCGAAGTGTCGGATAATATGATACCAGCAAGTGCGGAATGCTATCTTGAAACAAGTACGTTGTGGGCGGTCGAGAGGGTAAATATCACTGACGATCGAGAAGAGTCGGGTTTTATACCCATTAAGAATATGTTTCTTTTCCGTAAAATTACAAGGTGGATCGTTGTTTGAGCACCTACTTTGGATGAAAGACCTCGAGACTAATTTATCTTCCATCAACAAAAGGTGGGATGACGCATGATATGGTGGCTCTAGTTTTGAACAACTTACCTTCTTCGTATGAGTCATTTGTGGAGGCACTCCATTTAATGGCAGAGAAAGTCAAACACTCACGTTTGTGGTGAGTTCTACATTTGTTGCAAAAAGGGAGTGGAGACATGACTTCAAGGGGAAAATCTACTGGTGACTATTCGGTAGGAGTGTTCTTTGCCACTCGATCGAAGGGAAAGTGGAAGCGCTGAACTGTCGGAGAGTCTTCCACTCTAGAGTATCGAGGTGCTACGTCTAAGTATTATTGTCACAAGGTTGTGCACCTAAAGAAGGATTGCTTGGAAGCTTAAGTGCCGTCTTTCATAAAGATAACTAAAAGCCATGTGATGAGGAGGGAATACATGGCCAGAAGTATGGAGTTACGAGAAGAGCTAGACTGGATGACATTGGCATGCTTTTAATTGTCTTACGACATCATGCTCAA